>VYZP01076044.1:0-247824 GCA_013400635.1 Hypocryptadius cinnamomeus
ACTTTCACAACTGCTTTATTCAACTTTTTTTTCTCTTAATCTATTAGGAGGTGCAAAATGAAGTCATGCTATCCTATGTGACTAGAGCAACAACTTTCAAGAGCAGTCAGGTCACTGCTCTGCTTCCTGCAGCTGCTGAACATGTCAGACTCTAATAACAGCATCTAGAGAAGAGGTCAAAACAAAAATAATCCATTGAAAAGACAGATAAGATAGAAATTTTGCCTGAGGTGGGAAAAATTCTGATTTTGGAAGACAAGCAGAGCCCCAAACACAGACTACCTTAGAATGCTTAGGGACAGGCAAGGCAGCAAGTCAGTCTTGTCCCTAATGTTATGGAACTGTCCACAACAAGTGAACCAAGATAGTTTTTAAGATCTACCCACATTTATCTCTGTACTTCAGGGAGGAAACTCTCTTAAAATTCCAAGAATATAGTAAACCACATGCTATTGTTTTTGCATTTCCAGCTTCCATTCCCCTCAAATGAGCACTCCTGCACTTTAGAAGGGTGAATGAGTGGGCACTTCAGTGTGGTAGGAAAGGTGAAGAAAAATGATGGTTAACAATGGATAGCTGGAAGAAAGATAAACTAAAGTTTTTCCACCATCACATAATTCTTGGTTCCAAGTTCCTTCTTGCTACTTAACCATAGAGTTGCCTGATTACTTCTGCTGTTCCTACTTTCTTCCTCTTTAAGTACCAGTATTAAAAAAAACCAACAAAAAACCAAAAAAACCAAAACAAAACAGAAAATAAAGGATTTGAAATCCAGCTATCATTTTGGTCAACTACTTCAGAGACTTCCTGGAAGCAATTGTGAGGTGGGAAGAGGGGACATTTATAATGCACAGAACATATTAAATCTGGTGCACACTGCCACTGTCCCACTACTACATTTTATCAATTCCTCCCCTTTTTTTGGCAAATTCCTCCTTTTTTTGGCAAATGCTACATTTGTGTATTGGAACAAGAGAGGAGACTAGGGTGCTGCAGTTTTGAAGGCCTGCAGCTTTGAAGTCTACTCTTTTAAAGGAACCTTGACTAACTGGTGTGAGTGGAAATATCTTGACAGAGTGGTTTGGGGTTTTTTTATATATACATATATTTGCCTATGTCACTATATGCTACAGATCTTTGATAGTGTCAGGAGTCTTATGAGAAGTTTTGGCAGGAACACAATACAAACAGAAGACCTAACAAATACAGAGCACCTATCAGGAAACATTTGAGATTGAAATCAAAATGTGAGGGCTGGCAATTGAATTCTAATCTTTTCAAGACTGACCTTGGCTGCAATTTCTTGCACTCTCTCTGCAGTTCAGCTGAGAAATTCCTGGCAAGCCACTTGAACTGTATGTCTGACAACCCCTGCATTTTGAGAGTTTAGAACAAAAGCAGGAAAAGACACTCCAAATACTAATTCTTGCCATTTTCATGGACTCTTTATTACACAACAGACAGATTCCAGAGTTAGTCAGTACGAAGGAAAGAGACATGAAAATATAATTAGGATACTTCCTATTATGAACTAGAAAGAGGGGCTAGTGGGTAATCATCTCTGTTCAGCCACAAAGATCCATCATTTTTGATCCAACAGAATAATCAAACTTACATTTCTTCTGGACAAATATTCTTCTAGGTGCAGAGAGCATCAACACTTGGACTGATTTAACACTAGACAGCTGAACCATAGAGAAAATGTCACCATGTGCAACAGACAAATAGCTGCTCTGCAAGAATCTGCAGTGATCCATCAGGTTGTTCACTGGGTTGGCTACAGGACACCCACACCACCTTCTTTTCTTCAAGATAAGCCTTCTAGTTCCTGAGCTCCTACATGTAGAACACACTCTGATGAGCTCCACTGAAACAAATTAAGGTTGCATGCCTCCAATCAGAAAAGAATAGGAAAAGGAAAGCAATTTTTAGGATTATTTATTTGTTGCTTGACAACCTGTATCACATCAGTTTTGCAAAGCCATCACCTTTTCAGGTTCTTGCCCAACCAAATGAAGCCTAACACCATAGAGATATTTTGATAAAGCAACATTCTGCAAAGCCTTGGTACACATTCATTTCTTACAGGAAGAAAAAAATGCAGCCTGGAAAAACTTGGGAAAGAGGTAGAAGAGTGCAATATCTTTCCTTTGAAGCCAGGAATCCTCACAGAGAGTCCAGCAGCTCCTTCACACTCTCTCAGCTGAGGTGTTATCCTTGTTCATGCTCCAGAGGCATGTAACACAATATACTGGGCAGCAGCCAGGTGCAAAGGAGATTTTCAGACTGCTGGTTTTCCTTTTACTGTGTCTCCTTCCACTTCCACCTCACCAAAAAGAAAGGCCACAAAGATGTTCATCAGTCCAAGCCTCTTGAACAGTCAAAATATCACCTAAAACCATCAAAATTCCACTCTGTGCCTGCACTTACCCTCTACATTGGTGCAAGCCTGTAAACTCTTAACATCCCATGTTCTTTTATTTTTTCTGAGGCATTTCAGAGGAACTCTCCACAAGAGTAACAGGATACAAGCACTTCTGTTTGTAGTCAGTTCTCACAGAAAACATCCAAGAGCTCAAATCCACCCTAGTGGGGTATTTCTACTATCTTAAATTGCCATTTGTGATGCAGCCTGCCCCAGGCAGCAGGGCTCTCCTTCAGTGCATTTCCCTCCCATTTCACATCACATAACACTGCTGGAGTTCTGCTCTGGTGCACCTGCCCAATGCTGTCTGCAGGAACAAACTGCTTTTGCACATTCCAGATGTTTAAAGAAATTACTTATCTGGAGTACTGAAGAAGAGCTGCTGAGGAAAGAATCTCTGCAAGTACCATGACAGAATCATACTTGACTGTGCTTCCCTCAACCCCCAAAAGCGAAGCTGCCCACCTGGAAGTCACCAGCTCAGTGTTCAGGAAGCTGACACCTACTCTGAAAATAATAGAAGCATGTGCAATTCTACTCCCATGCCTGCAGAGGTACAGTGCACAAGCTAAGGATGACTCCTGTCAATACCCTGGCATATAGAATTATGAACCAAAAAGTCATGGCATTGCAGTGAAAGATGAATGTTTGAGGTGCACACTGGAGCAACTGACTGTGCACATTCCTGCTTACCACATCAAAACACTCTTACTGATATTTGCCTTATATTTGCTAGGCAAGGAAAGTTAAAAGTAGGAAGCTCAAAAAAGTCCTTTAGCCAAGAAAGTCACAAGACACTTCAATGTTAAGTTTTTTCCATAGTAACAGGCTACAGTTTCTCTTAGAATCTGGTTTCAAAGTTGATGAAATAGGATTCTGCAAGAAACTCTATACCACAGCACAGAAGCTCCCATCATACACTGACCTCTAGTGTAATAAAGACTCAAAACATCAGAAGTCTCTTTGAAGACTTAGAAAAATTATCATTTTTTTTCCCCAGCACGCTGAAGAATATTTTCATGCAATAAAACAGACTGGAGTCAGAAGGGTCTCCCCGGAATACTCTCAATTGTTTAAGAAAACTGGAGCATGGGTTAAAGAAGCTACAGAACTTGAATTGTTCAACGGATGTGAAGTTCCTGCTGTGTTTACATAAAGTAATTTACATCAAAGCTGTATTTAACTTCTTTGAACCCAGCTGAATTTAACACCTACGCATTCTGAATGTGTAGAATTGTTTCCTAACTACAGTTTTACAAAGCTAAATTAAAAAACATTTAAAGTAGAAACACTCAGCTTGGGCAAGTCCTGTATCAGCCAGATCACAATTAGACCACCCCAGACTCTTTACAAGACTCTCCAAGTGCCTGTGGACAGGGTGGCTGACTCAGATGTGCTTCCTGTAGCCAGCACTGAAGACACAGAGGTTGCTGGAAATGCAATACAGAAATCTGCATGAGTCCTCACTCCCTGAAGACACAGGGCTCACAGAGGTATGTGGAGGTGGCCCTGAGCCCAGGCAGACTGGGGTGAGAGGGGCTGCTTGGTTTGGGTTAGCAGCTTTTTAAGATGGTAAAAACACAACCTACCAACACCAAACAAAAAGCACAAACAAAAAAAACTTAAGTTCGTTTCAAAAACTGTTTCAAACAAAAATGGTTTCCCCACAACTTTTATGATTAAAGAATCTGCATTTTTTTTAATGAGATAACTCGTTTTAAGACAAGAACTACTTAATTAGAGCATAGCCAATTCTAAGAGAACAGAACAATTGGAATGGACACCCAAACTATTTAGGCATGTATGCCACTTGTATGCCACTTCTGCCCACTCCCTGTGCACCTGCCTCTGGACAGCAAATCCCAGAGATGCTTCCTTTACTTCAGACCATTTCTCACATCTCCTTTATTAAGCAAGGAATCATCCAGAGGCTGTTTCCAAGTTAAGTGATATTTTCAACGTGAGCAGGCTTTCCTAAGTCTGGCATATGTGGCTCTGTTGGAACAAGAGCTTCTACCTGCACTCCAGAGAAGAAGCTCTTATAAACTATCTTTGATCAAGATGTTAAAAACCTCAGAAATACTAAATTCAGAAAGAGTTAAGTACAGCATGAAAGCAGCCTCATAATATATGAATGAAGTATTCAGAAGTCATCTCAGAGGCAAATGTTTGAAACCAAGTTCAGATCAACCAGAGAAGGTCCTTTACATTTGTAGTCCTGGACTTGAGTCTGTGAAGATAAACTAGGAAGTGAGGACCAAATTGTTAATATTGGTTTCTAGCTGTGAGTATCAGAACTCAATAAACCCTTTTCTGTAACAACAATATCTAAAAGATAGCTTTAAATGACTTAAAAACCCCACTACTTAATGTTGTGTTCAAACCTACATTTTCAGACCACTTCTGAAACACATGCAAGTCACTAGGAAGACAACTATTAATATCTGCCACTTGTCTTCTGCACAGCAGTGAGCTTTTTACCAGATCAACACTTGAGTTCCACTTCAACTTCAGTTGTGACCTGGGTCCTGACTCGGATTTTTGGATATACTGTATCCTGCACTCTAAAACTGGCAGCCTTTCTGTCAGAGCAAGGTGACAGCACCAAAGGCTTTAATGAAGCACAGCACCCTTCATGCAATTTGGTAATCACTCTAGCAGAATGAGAACTTCCAGCTTCTGGCCCAGAATGCTCCAGGTCAAATCCTACCCACAAGAATTGCATTTGTTTTCTTTATCACATTTATTTTATAGGCAAGGACTCTCACTGCACCTATAGCATGGAGACAAACAGAAACACTCAGGATTCACAAGGATATTGGTCACCAAGTTAGATCACTTCAGGCAGAGTTATGGATAAGATTCATGTTTTAATATGAGAGCTTCTGCTTTAAGCCACTTGGCCAGACTTTGTTTGCAATACAAGGAAGCCAACTCAGCCACCTACTTACCTCATATGCAGCCCAAACATCACTCAAACAAGAAACTACATTGAGAAATCCCTTTAGTTTATTAGAAATCCCTTTAGAGTTTAGCCTTATGCTCAACTCTAATTTACATCCAGAAAACAGTTTACCACCAACTAGGAAAGCACAATACCACTCTCCCAGCTCCAAGGAAGGAAGAGCTGAGGCACAGAGCACACCAGACCCCTGAATTACTGACTGGAGAACTGTGTGAGTGAGCTCCAACAGCTTCACAACAGATCCTTCCCATTGTATTTGACAGAATGTGTCCTTCCAACTATTTTTTCTCTAAATTCTTGTGTTTAATTCAATGCATGTGGTGAGGGGAATGACTTTTAGAACAGCGATGTGCAGCAGTACACAGATGTTCCACATTTGTCATGTCACATGAACCTTGTGGCTAACACCCAACCTTTAAAAGTCTAAAAAGCCTCCTACATAAAAATCCATATGATATATTTGTTCCTAGAAGAACACCAGATAATATATTAGATTGCTGGAGATAGGTTTCTCCATTATCCTTCTTAAAAAACCAAACCAAACCAAACCAAACAACCCACCTGCAACAAGCTTTCTTTGATTTCAAGAAGTTAAACAAACCTCAAATCAATAAAACAAAAAAAACATAACCAGACACAGAAATTAAGTCCAGTGGTAGGTTGACAAGATTTGTCACAGCTAGAAGAAAGCCCTTCAAATTGAATTAACTGTAGTGTATTGTGCAAAGAAAATGCACATATGTTACATACAATCACATCCAGAACATTTTTTGGCTAGTCCTTTTTCGAAAGAAACTTTAAAAAGACAGAAGTGACACAGACAGATTTATAACCAGCACAGAGCTCCAAAATCTTCACTCAGAAAAGTTTCTTGGTTTCTTTCCTCCCAAATGAATTCTAACAGAAAAAGAGACCATAGAAATTGATGCCAGAATACATGACCTAAGCCCTCATACCCTTACTTTCAGCACTACTTTCATAATGTACATAGCTCAAAGTGCTGTACATCCAGAAATTTGTGTGTATCCAGCAATTTGTGTGCCCAGGATTGGTGAAATGCTCCATTCTAAATTCTAAATAAAGTATTAGGCCACTGATGAAGTATCAGCTGCAGATTGTGTGAGTTATCAAGCAACTGTGACCAACTGATTTTTTTTACCAAATTAGCAATATAATACCATGCAATGATTTGTTTCAGGCACTAATTCCTGAACTATCTTGATTAAAAGGCAGTAGTCCTTATACAGAAATGTGCCGTAGTTGACATATCACTATCTGTACAAAAATCACATTTTTAAGGGAAAGCTAGTTCGAGTTAATTATGAATTCCTCTTGGAATGCACCCAGCTTACACCTGAAAATCTACAGTTCTGACCAGTTCAGTATGTTTGGATTTCAACATACACTAGAAAGCATGTATTAATAGGAAGCACCCACTAGAAAGCAACTATTAATTCATACATCAGTATTTGCAAACAAACAATAAATTCAAGTAGAATAAATCTAAAGCCACTTCCTGCCAGTTACTGCATTTGACAGACCTGTGGTCAGCACCCTGTATAACACCAGAGAGGTTTCAGTTTCCTGCTGACAGAAGCTTGTGTGACCTTGGCAAAGTCACCAGGGCTGGTCTGTGACTGCATGGCAATCTCAGCCAGCTGCTGGCTGCCAGATCCCCACTCCTCTCCCTTCCTGCTCCAGTGTTTGACCCTGCACTGACTCATTTCAGACCAGCAACCATAAAAATAATTCAATTGCTCTCGTAGGTATTAAAGCCAGATGAGTCAGCGCGGGGTCAGGAGGGCAGAGGGGAGCTGGTACATGTGGGTGAGAACGTGGCAGCCAGCCCCCAGAACCCAGCTCCCAGCCCATCATTCCAGATAAAGGGAGCTCTTCAGTTTCACAGGGGTCTGGTGAGCATAAATAACAAAAGGTTAAAAAAGCACTGAGATTCATATTAACTCTCTGGAGCAATTTTTCAGATTATTTGTCTAAGGAAGTGAATTTTTTTCTACAGAACACCCATCTTGGTGTAAGTCTTTGGCTTCCATCACTCAAATTTCTAAGCTCTGTAGGGACTTTGAGTCAGAGACTTAGTGAAGTAAAATAAAGCTTACAGAGGGATCCATGCTGATGCAGAGTCTCCAGGACAGGTCTGTGTTGCAGGAAGCACCAGTACAAGGGATGTAAAAGGGAAAAGGCACAGAAGAGGCCTTCCCATACAAGATCACCATTTGCTGCTGTTTCTTTGTATGATTCCTTCTGTATCTACGTGTGGAGCATTACACAGATTTATCTGAACAAGTACAAATTCCTGTATCAGAAGGATACATAGTGCTTTTTCTCAGCTGGACAAAAACCTAGCACAAACAAACAAACAAAACGATAAGACAGTCTTGAGGATGTTCCCTAGATAAGGTGTCCCCAAAAGATGGAACTCATCTCTACTCTCTCAAAAAATGGAGACACAGTCCATTCTTAAAGCACCCCAGAAGGAAGCTACAGTTTCCTGTGATCTCCAGAGTGCTGGCTGTATCTCTGTGGCTCTTTGGGGCTGGCTCAAAGACCAGGCAGGACAAGCCATTAGGATGAAGTCCATCAACCCCATGGCTGAACATCTCAGCTATCTCTTTCCTTCAACACCCATGTTATGGGGAGCATTTTTTTCTAGTTGTATTCTTCCTAGTGCTTCTGTTGGCACAGCTGTCTTAGGGGGAGAATTAGATGGGATAAATGGGATCAGAACAGAAATGTGTTAATAGTACCAAAGCAGAGCAAAAAAGGTCACAGCAATGCTCACTTTATTACCACAATTAGAATACAGCAGAGAGAAAGTATTTAGCAATATATATTATCTAGCAGAACAAGTAGCAAAAAGTTCACTGAACATTTAAAGGCTATTTTGAATGGATTACTAAAGTGACCTGATGGAAACACAGCTATATGGGTAAAGAAATTCAGCACATATCTAATAATAAGTTTATTTCTTAAGGCATACTTCATACAACTTTGCCATGTATCAACTCACACATACTTTAAACAATTAAGCATTAACATTTACCCCTCTGCAAAACCTTAAGTAGCCTCTGAAGCCTTTAGTCTCCTTGTTTATTTTATGAAATCACATCACAAATAATCCAGTCTTATTCATGAGCAAAGCTCTGGAATTTTTCTCACTTAGTAGTCTACATAATTATGGTAGAGATTATCTTGGCCTGGGGGTTTGCATAGTTGCTTGCTAACTGTCTCTGCTGTTAAAAAGTTTACATTGCTTAACAGTTTATTTATGGACTTAGGTTCTTTTGGTTTAAGGTAACTGTCTCAAATTATAACCAAAGCCTTGGATCAGAGCAATTCTGTGGTGCACTTCATTGTAGCCAAGAGCAGTCTTAGTCAGTAATACAGCTGTGAATACTGTATGTAGAATACAATGGTTGGAATTCACTGGAAGCAATGACATTAACATTCAATTTGCCAGTTTTGCATAAACCTGTTCAGAAGACACCTATGCTGTTGGCAGAGTAGTGAATAAATAGTGGGGAGAAAAAGCAAGTACGATATGCAGATCTTGTAAAGGAAAGTTATGTATGTTTATTACAACACAAAAAGCACTTATGGTAAGGTTTTACATTTTCAGAGTGAAATAGTCTGTGCTGAAAAATTCAGTTTTGAAAACAGAACCATAAGTACCATAAGTCAGAGCACCAGGAAGGCTGGAAGAGCCACAGTTTGATTTGCATATTGAATTGTTAGCAGCACGAAGCTTCCAGCAGAACAAGTGACAGAAGAACATCTTTGCCTCATGTAACTCCTGGGAAAGCTGATTCTCACAGCATGTTTACTGTGATCCCCACCTGGAGCCTTATCACTGCTGGCAAGCTCAGCCAGCACTCCTCTCCTCCACCACACAGCTGGGAAGGCATCCCAGCAAGCACAGCCCTCCCTGCTCCACACCCCTGAGAAACTGCAGAGCAGGGACATCAGCACATCCTGCCCTGCACAGGGGTGTCCTCTCGCTTTTCCCCAGCCCCATGGAAATTCCTAACCTGTCTGTCTAGGACAGGTGTTCAGTCTGCCAGTCAGCCAGCAGCAAGCAAGTGCTTTCTCTGAAACTTACACAACGGGTACATTTTATTTCTTTTTTTTAATTGAGTTTTAGACAGCCATGTTTCACTTTTAACGAAGAGTGAGGTGTTTTTTAAGGCTAGTAATGAGCCACTGAAAAGCTAAACACAGTGCAGAAAGGCAGTGCCCTGTCAGACAGGTAAGTTGCTGTGCTAATGCAAAAATTAACTATTTGCATCACTATTGAAATGCATCTAAGTTCAAATGAATTTCCCTACTTAGAAGTGAAAAAAGAGCAGAAAAAGAAAACCCTATAAAAACCAACCCTCACAGCATAATACAAACAAACAGATTAAAATTTCAGGGTTTACAGCACATCTAGGAATCAACTCTTGTCTTCAGTATCTTCCTTGCAGTTTAGATAGAGAGTATGTGCTGTAAAACACCCACTTCATGTATCAGCCAGCTGGCAGACCCAAGTGGGCTGTGTTTATGTTATCTCAGTGACTTCTAAGCTGCACTTGCACAGCTCTGCTCAGCCAGGCCTTGGTTAGAAGCTGGGGCTGTGCTATTTGCACTCCTTCTGAGAGAGTAACCTCTGACATGGGCCAGTGTGCAAGCAACAGCATGGGAATCTCTCCTGACAGAGTGCCCCAGGACAGAAACAGTGGCCAGAAACACAGACTATAGTTAGAGCTTCAGTCATGAGTTCAGAGGGCAAATTACATTGCTTGAGCCCTCACAGGCACACTCACTCCTTAATCTGCAGGTTGAATTCCTTCTACATATCAATTAGATATAGCAGAATAAAAGCCAAGCACTAGCTGCATGAACTAGCTCATCCCACAAATCCAGTTTTTAAAAAGTGCTGCAATTCCTCCATGTTCTAGACGGTATGAGAGTGGGTATCCCAGTGATAAACAGGTTTTTCCCAGATCCCTGTATACACCTGACTGTACATTGAAATAACTTCAGCAAAGTTGACTAAGATACACCTGGCAAAGAGAAGATTCCTTTTGTACCCGTGAACCAGCTGCCATTAGTTCAAGCCACAGTCATCCATCCTAACACAGGCAAACATCTAATGAGACTTGCAGTCAATTGCCTGCTCAACTGTTTATCTGAGCAACTACAACTTTCAAAATTTTCCCATAAACTCCCTAGAAATGGAGAACAACTGTAATTAAATAAATGCCAATTTTAGCCAAAATGAAATACGATCTTAGGTTTAAAGGTTTCATTATTTAATAGCTCCTTAACAACTAAAATGTGACATCAGAGATGGTTCCATTACAATGCCTCTCTTAGCTCCTTTGGCAAGGGGCATCAATTATGTAGGACATCTTCTGAAAGGGCTGCAAAACCAAATTATAATGTTCTTAGTTTTGTTGAGTAGCAAGACTCATGAAAGCAATATTTTACTAGCATGTAAACCAATGTCTCCTGCCAACCTAATAGTACTATGGACACACACTTGTTAGATTGTCTTCCAAGTCCTCAAAGTGAATTTTTGAAACATTTCTTCAGACTCAGAGACATTTGCATGTTCTGATTTCATAACAACAGCAGTTTTTTCCTTTAGAACACACATTCCATTATGCAGATTACAGTTCTTAACCACCTCTTCAAAAAAACCCCATACATTCAATAATTCATTATTACAAGGTATATTTGATTTGATTTTCTTAGATTATCTCACTGCTCTGACTCATTTTTCTGCCATGTTATCTCCTTATTGTAATTTAAGTCTATGGCATCCTTAGTACATAAGTTTCAGGGTTAATACCAAGCACTGAGGTCTAGAGAGTCATTCCTTCAAGCCAGTCTGTTCTCTTTCTCCAAAACAAATCAATTTCACATCAATTTTGATACTTTACTGTTTCTCTGAAACATATGAGAAAAACCAAAAATCAGATGCATCAATTATATTTTAGAATGTTTACAAACACCTCCTGGAGCACATTTTAACCAGGAAACTGCTCAGTTTCCACTTAAATTAGTTACTCCAAAGCCATTCACAGCATGAAGTATTCATTGCTTTAAAGATGCCGAACTCCTTACATGCCAACTGTTTTCTACAGGACCACAGAGGAACAGAGTTGCTGCATTCAAGGACAGAGACAAGAGTGACAGCAGTGTCACCTCTGAAACTCCAATTCATCAGAAAAACCACTTAGAGTTTTGAACTTGCCAGCACTTATCCAAACAGAGACAGGTGTCCATTTCTGCAGTTCAAGAATTAAGGGGGAAAAAAAGTCTTTTTAAAAGACAGTTCTACAAATAATAATTGTACAGTTTTGAACATCAAGTACTTCAGATTAGTCTGCTTTCAAAAACAAATTAGCCTCCTTTCAAAACTCTCAAAAAGAGTTTTGCTGGAGTTTTTTTAACCCACTGGGTCTTTACCTAGAGAGACAAAATTTGCTGAGACAATATCATTCACATAACTCATGTCCTCCTTCCAAACTCACACTACTTCCCCACTCTGGGAAAATGATTGAGTGGTGAAAAAAATGGCATATTAAAATGTGCATGCCTCTCTTTTTTTTGGTCGGAAAAGAAAGATACTGCCAATATGGCCAAAGGAGAAGATTTGGTGAGGTCAGGCAAAGGTTGAAGTACTAAATGAGAATGTAGGCTGTGCAGACTCATAATAAAAAAGTAGTCCTATAAAATATAATCTGCCTTTCAGCAGCCCTTTCCCTATAGCTAGTAAGAAGTCACATAATTAGGAATCCTGTTTTCCTCTTCTTTTTTCCACAGACATCTCTCCTGGTCAGGTTATTATGCATCATCCTAAAATGCACAAGCACATCATCCAACTCCAACAGAAAACAAGTTACCTCAGCTATTGGGACTGCTTGGATCAACTGGATGTGGCTGGTGTCTAGCAATGAAGTCTTTGGAGCAAGTTAAGGAGGAACACCCACCAAAGAAACTTCCCAAATACCCAAGAATCAACTAATGATAGAAAGAAAACCATAAAATCCAAAATAGAAACAGTTGCACTTCCTACCAAAGGCAACAGTCACTGCTAACCACAGTCTCTAGAAAGATTCAGAAATGGAAGGAACAATAAACATTTCGTTTCCCCACACAAGTCAGAAAGACATGACTAATAATGCATGATCCTTAACCAGTAGGTTGGGCACTAGTCCATTCAGATCATCTCTTTACAATGTATTCAAGACAGGACATTCCTCCATGTTTAGATTTATCTCCTGGACTTAAGCATCTTGTGAAAGCATGACTGAAAACAACTCCCTTATTAATGGAACTAATTTCATTAAAAATAAATTTAATAAGAATTCCTAAAATTAAAAAAAAAAATCTGTTTTTCAAACAAAATAACAAAATGAGGGACATGTTGGATTAATGTCACCCATTGCACTTCTGTTCACCTACGTGAATTTTCAAAAATGCTCTGTTAGTGACCACACTGTAAAACAGAGGAACTCTTACACAGCTACAATGGTCTTCTGATCTGCAACACCTCAAAGCATCTCAAGCTTCCTTGACAGCAACTGAGATTTCTCCACTGAGCAATCATGGAACAAGACAGAAGACTTGTCTATACATGGGAGAGAGAGCTCTAGTTCCAAGGTCTTGCAGATGGGTAGTACCACACAAGAAACAGAAATGAGGCAAAGGCAGTAGACAAGATGAAGCAAGACTCTGAAGACATCTGAAACATAACAGTGAATCTTGTTAAGCAGGTGCACACACAAATAAATCCTCGTTCTGAACCACAGCACTGAATACAGAAGATATTAAGAGGATTTAGAAAAACCAAAACCCAAACCAAAAGCCAGACAAAAAAGACAATACTCAGGTTGCCATGAACAACCAAATAAAATCAGCTCTTGTGCTCAAAGATCAAAGTACGTATATTAATTAAATAGAATAAATTTAATTGATGGTGCAGTTAGCCCTGGAGAAAATATAAAGCAGTATTCTTGAGTATAATCTGAACAGTCCCAACTAAGTTCCAGAAGCACATTTCAGGATAAGGCTCCTCCATGTCACATCAATCAAGTTACACATGTTGGTACTGTGAGACATCAAAAATAGCACTTAAACAACAGAGTGCTGCAAGCAGTGCTCAGCTAACAAACCTTGCAGCTCAGCTGAGCAGCGAGAGCACCTTTGTTAACAATTAACACAGCAACATCTCTGAACAACATGGACTTTGCTATGGAGATATATTAACTTTGAATCTAAATCTCAGATCCAAATTATGCAGTAGTTTGAATGCTAAGCTCACCAGACAACAATGTAAAAACAAAAACAAAAAAATCTAATGAGAATCTTTTCAGGACACTCCTCAACCTGTGAAGAGGTTCATTTATACAAGTGAAGCTCAAAGCAGTCAAGCAGTTGTACTCTGCTCATTGCCAGGGCTCTGATTTTTTTTATTTCATCTACCTGTAATGCAGAACACCCTCTCACATCTGGAGCTTAACACAGTCACGAGTCTTCCCTTCACACACTGGATGTGCATCTACTGCCAGAATGAAAATTTTGAGAAATCAAATTGTTTTGGTTTGGTGGTTTGTTGTTTGGGTTTTTTTTTTCCCTTTACCTCAAATACTTCAATTCAATACTCTATAATGAGGAAAAGGTTTCCTATGATGTAAAAGAAGATAGGGTGTTGTTCTGTTTTGGTCAAAAATGTATATCTGAATTAGCCTGGAGAATATCCTGATAGTACAGCACAGCTCCTCTAAAACACTGGAGCAATTCAACACCTGCAGCAGGCAACAGAGCCAGCTCAGGTGTCCTTTCTAAAGGAAGCCCAGCAATAATCTAGAGATCTTGGTCTGGGAGATGCTGTCTTCAGTCACAAGACTGTTGTACTGTGAGGCAGGTGTGCAGGGCCAGTGGCTGGCAGTGAGTTTACCAAGCTGCACCTGGGGTGCCATGCAGCCAGCAGGCACAAGCAATAGCTCTGATAAACTCAGCTGGCACTGCCTGGGAAGCCAGGGCACCTGGAACTGACCATCCACCAAGCTGTTCTGTTAAATCTGATTACTTTGTTTCAAGCCAGTGTTTATAAATGACCAGCTTGTACCCTATACTAAAGTGGTTTTGAGACATTAAAAAATCCTGGAGTTTATGCAAGTTGTCATAATTATTTTGTGGCCAGATATGCATTGGTGGCACTGTTGAGCATTTACAGAAAAGGCTAGGACTCAGCTCATTGCTGGGAATGTTTCCAACCAGACACTTGTACTCTGCTAACTCAAATAAGAAACTGATCTTCCTTGTGCCAAAGTAAATTCCCAGTTGCAAAACTAGGTGAAAAAGCAGGCCTTCATTGGTGATCACAAGCCAAAGCCATCAGGTTCAATAGCATGTATTACTATCCAGTAAACCTTTAAGTATTCAGCCTGAGTTTAACAAAGCTTCCCAAAACTTCCTATGCTGTTTGCATTGACCCATGTATCGTTATTTCAAATCTCCTTACTATTTATTCCCCACTCTCTTTAATTTTCCCCACCAGTACAAAGAAACATGCTGTCACCATGACCATTCTAACTCCAAAATGCCATAACTCAGCGTAATTTTAAAAGATGCTGGATGGTCTCGCAGCATTTTTACAATCTGATAAACAGTAAAGCATCTACAATTTTAGCTTAGTAGGAGTCATACACAGTTACAATCCAACAGAGCCAAGCAACTGCAATCATTTCAGGCCTTTCCCAGCTGCAGTTTTCCCTGGGAAGTGTAAAGCTTCCTTTAAACAAACAACATGTAAAAACAGTGTGGTATAGGAACTACAAACACAAAGGAAAAAAATACAATTCCAACATTTTAAGCTTCAAATAAACACTATTTAGGGGTTCCATTTGAAAGCTTTTAGTTTGTCAAATCAGAACTGAGAGGTGCCATCAGAAAACTCATGTTCATCCACAGATCCATGCTAGGCCAACTGAACTGTGCAGAGAACATTTTTTTTGTCCAGTCTGACACTGCCCCCGCTGCACCAGCTCCCACACACCTTGGAGGTCTGAGACCTTCCTTGGTTCACTAACAGCAGACACTGATCTACTGATCCAGAACCTAAACCTGAGATAAAGCAGCTTACAAAGCTGAAGGAGTGGACTAGAACCACCCTAGAATAATCAGCACATGCATACAACTGGGAGCAGGAAGGAAAAAGGGAAATGGGAGGAGAGCTGTTAAAGTAGTAAAATTTCATCCCCAAAAATGGCATTGTTGAAAGGCCACAGACATAAAGGGGTCATTTTGAAAATTGCTATACAGGTTTCAAAGCTCATTAAAACTGTCTCTAGAACAAAGTTTTCAGAGTAGGGTTACAGTGGGAGAAGGGGAATAATTTCTCTAAATTAAAAGAGTCTGCTGTTCTACAGAAGAGTCCTGAGGCTCCACAGAGTTGCCTCATTATCCTGTGCACAGAATACTTGATAATACTGTAATAATATTGTACAAAGTATTTACAATAAAAGCCTGCAAACCGAACAGCTGTTGGGACATAAACCAGAGCTGAGAGAGCAGCTCACCCTGAGGGAAGGGAAAAGCCCCAAATCCCAAGGAAGTCGATGTGCAAGCCATGACTTCCAGAAGCAAGGGAGGAAACCGAGGGCAGGACACCAGGAGGATGCTGCTAGGGCTGGGTCCCAGAAGCCTCGGTGTGTGCAGCATGAGGCAGTGTCAACACTGTGTGTGAGAAGCATGCATTTATTTTGTGCACATCTTTCCAGTACAGAAAGTTACACCTGACCAGAAAGAAAAGTTAATTTGGCCTAGTTTAGCAAATTACAGAAACTCTGCCAAAGTATTGTCCAGAAGACACAAGACATAACTGCTGGCAAGTTGCTGCTCTCAGAAATTACAGACTTCCAATGAGTTGTTTAACTTCGGTGTTATTTTTAGGTTGTAGAAAGAGCAAGGGCTACATAGGTAGAGCATAAAGACAAGAATTGTTCAGGCTTGGGGAAATCAGACTCTAGACACATCATGACAGATGTCCTGCCTTAAATAGCAGCAGTAACGTTCCAGTACTTGAGAACCCAGCTAACACTCCAAAATAGTAGAAACCATAAAACATTGATGAAGATATGATAAAGCTGTTTCAAACAAGTAGCCTGCACTGCAAAAAAACCCAAAAAAACAACAAACATTTTTATCACTGCTAGCTTATGTGATTTGCTATATCCCCACCCATTGTTCTTTCATCTGTCATTTAAAAAAAAAGAATGTGCCTGTGTAATTTGAGTTCTACTCTTGATAGTGCATTAGAAAGGAACAAAAACTAAGTAAAACTTAGTTAAGAAAGGGTTTTACTTCATGTGCAGTTTGATCATAGCTTGCATACCAAATCCAGAATAGGGAATGGAAAAAAAAAAAAAAAGAGGAGAAGACTGAAAAAGACTAGCATAAAGAAAAAGAGGGATGCTCAGTGAAGTCATAGAAGTAATTCTTCCAGTCACCTGAAACTGAAGCTCCCAGCTGTAGTACACATCACATACCAGAGGTGTACAAGTCACGCTGACATTGCACACAAGTGTTCCAAGGAGTGCACACAAGCACAGGGTGTGTCTGTGTGTGTGTGCACTGAGTGACTGCTCCAGGAGCTGCCCCACCACCAAAGGCAACTTCAAGTACACCAGTTTCAGAAACCCTAACAAAGCAACTCATCAAACACATTGCTGTATTTGATACAGGGATCATGTTCACTTGCTGCAACTGTCAGACTTGAGGGAGTAAAAATAATTGAGCAATAAAGATGGTCTCAGGCTTGTAGGCATTTGAGAAGTGTCCAAGCCCCAGCAGCATGCACGGGGACTACAAGTGACTGGAAACATCTGAGCAAGTGATCTTCTGTTTATCAAAAGAGAAGCATTTCTTAGAGCAGCTCTCCAGAGGCCACATGAAAAAAAACCAAAAACCTAGAACATTCTGAACATTTAATACACAAAACTAATGACTGTTTTACGAGAGCTAGAAGTTTTCCACAGTAAGAATTTGTGGTTTCCTGTGCAAGGAAGAATGCCAATTCATACCAACGTGTTCATGGAAAAAGTTTTTTCAGGGCTTCCTTAAGAAACAAACCTCTGTAACACCAAGATTACTTGCTTTGTTTCAGAGGTGACTGGCGTGATTATGAGTTCTCATATTAGTCTTTGCATAAGAAACATTTAATGAAGCAACATTTGTTTTATTGGAAGAGCACTGTCTTCATTTGTATGTTACTCTAGGAGTCTCACAAGTCATCATAATTTTTGAAGGTGCCCATTTCTTTATTGCATTTGGAAAGATCTTTCAGCTGAAGTTCAGCATAAAACCACTCTCATTCCCAGCTTCCTTACTTCACACACATATATGGGCCTTTTGGGGTTTTGCTTTTGATGTCAGCAGCTCCTTGCTGGCAAACACCTCCTGAGAGTCCAGAAAAAGCATGTTCAACCAAATATTGCTTTAAAGATTTCTTTTAAAGGCTACTAGGTCCTCTAACAGTAGGTCAGATGAAACAAAATCACTGGTAACTTCTTTTTCACAGCTCTCTGTCTCTTACTGTAAGGCAGGTTAGGTTCCCAAACTAGGCCATGGAAATTTATATTTCACCTGGAATGTTTCATCTGCCTTCTCCCTGCCCACACAAATCCCTTCAAGTTATCTGTGGCTGTACTATCCCAGCAGGGTACACCACACAGTGCACTTCAGACATGAAGTTTATTACAGAGGTATAAGCTGAGCATTCCCCTCTTAAACCACAAATTTTAAGAACCTGAAATGCATCCCTAGCAGTAGTTAGATTGCTATAGTTTGCTTTTATTAATGTAAGCCCTAGAAAATTGTTTAACTGGGTTCAGTGTCGCTTAAATTCAAAGTTAATTTTACTCAACACAATTTAGTTTCAAGCTAAAAGAATTAAACTTGCATTCCATACCAGGAATCTATATAAACAACTCGCTTCCATACACCAGGCTTTTGCTTGCAGTAGGAAGCCACAACTACTTTGCTGCCAACCCACAAAAACAGTACAAAAATAGGCATTTGCATGCAAGTTGTCGAATAAGGCATGCAACAAATATTATGGAGACAAGACAAACAAGTGTATTTCAGGAAAAACAAATCCTTTGCCTATCAACTGTTGGCACTCTGCAGTACAACAGGAAGGAAGAGGATGGGCCCAGGGGGAGCATCCAGAAGAGGCTTGGTGCAATCCCATGGTCAGGGTGTTTATAAGTTCTGGAGAGTCTTTACTCTCTGAGCTTTGCAAGGGTCAAGTTTTGTACAAACTCCTTTGAAGTAATATTTGTCACAGCATCTACTTCAAACCACAAATGACAGAAGACACTGACTGAAGTAGTTGAAGCCTAAAGCCAACAGCGTGATCTAAACAGGAATACCTCAGCTAAGTTTTGTGAAGTAAGGTGGGAGAAGAAGCAGCAGTACTGGAACTTTTCAGCAGTTTTACAGCTAAATGCAGATTACAGATGAGAGCACAGCCTCACGTGGAGCACGCAAACAAGGCAAAGCAGCCAGAACTCAAGCAGCTGTTTAGGCAACCCTAACAACAGAGCCTAAGCCAGATCCTTAGTGATACATATTACCTAGTAAATATATTGTTTTCTTTTTGTAATTTTGCTCATTACTGCAACTTTTGCCTAAGCAACCTTCTTTCAAAGCCTTGAATCTTTCCAGTGATAGAGACAATTTTGTGTGGTCTCTAGGGAGCTGTGCACATGGCTGATAAGCTACACATAGGGCAGAGACTTGAGCCATACAACCTGTGAGATAACAGGCACCCAAACTCATCAGTGTGCAGGACAACCCACACTAAGAGCTGCAATGACCACCCTGGAGAGAAATAACTTTAAGTGCCAAAGTAAAGATCATAACTCTCATAAGCTTGCAGCTTAGTGAAGAAGCTCTATTAGAGCCACTGCTCTATTTCTGTCTTTAAATTGACACACATACTATAATTTTTAGTCCCAGAGAGCAGTGGAAGAATCAGTGGAGTGAGGCAGGCACAACAGCATCTAGCACTGAGCAAAGGAAATCATTAACAACAGCAAAAGGAAACAAAGGTGGAAGGGATTAATTCAAGCTACATTTTCAGGACAGCAATTTTTCTGCTGCTGTAAATGCTGCTCTCCTGTGCAATCAACAAGGTCTCCTCCTTCATTAAGCCTTAGAGTTTTCAGCTTTCCTGGAGTTAGAAGGTATTACATAGACAGACATGTCTTTAAATTGGCTAGGAAGCCAATTTAAGTTTAGAGGAAACTTTAAAATAAATATTTTCCCCTGTAGAGGATGGAGCAAATTTAAGCCAAGTTAAAAACACTGGCAGAACCTTTCATTTAAAGAAAGAAAGAAAAACACCTAACAAAAAGCTTTCTCAAATGCTTTATTTTTATGCCTTCCCAAAACATTCACCAACTTCATTAAAAACAGTCTCGGGAGGTGGGTGAGACAGTAATCCCTTCCTTTTCCCCCTCTATTATTTTAAACATGTTTAGCCAATTTAAGGCCATTTAAAATCTTTTCACTTCACTTCCCACCACATTGTGAAAGAAATATTTCTTTCTCCTAAAGCCTTCAATAATTGAACACTAATCACTAATCAGATACTCCCTTCCTCCTCTGTTCAGCTGAGGACAAACTAACACTTCCTTACTTTCTTACTTCTCAAAATCCACTTCTCCCAATCTCCTCTATGTCCATTCCATAAACTCATTCTAAAGGGGTTTATCAATTAATCAGCAGCACTTAAAAAAATTAAAATATTAAGATGTTCTCCCTAACTTTCTGTGTGATAGAAGCTCCTTCTCCATTCCCTACCCCTCCCTCCATGCCCTCATTATCACACTCGGTTGTCTCCCTCTGTTTTTGAAGCATGGTCAATCTGCTGTTCTGAAAGAGAAACCCTGTTACCTGTTTTCTAAAGAACTGTTCGTACATGTAATTATTAAATCCAGAACTCACACACATTTCTACATTTTCTGTGTTAGCTAGACATTTTAATCTAATATCTATCGCTCTGCTCAGCTAACATAATTATGTATCTAGTATGACCACTACATACTATAAGCCTGTATTTCTGCTATGATTTCAGAAAAACAATGATTTAATGCTCCAACACTCACTTTGAAAAATTAACTTTCCAGAGGACAAGTGCAAGCATCTAGCCAAATAGTGTTCCAACTTCTTTTAAGACACTTGCATTACAATGGAAAAGTTCAAACTCTGAGCTATTTGGAGATACGAAAAACAGATCCTGAAACATGCCGCCTTAAATCAAGAGACTTTTTTAATGGTTTTGCTTTTGTTTTTACAGGTCAAGGCTCTATTATGAAGCCAGAGTCATCCTAGCATAATTTAGGTGGTGTTGATGTTTAACATGAACATGAAAGCTACAACCAGCAAGGATAGAGCAGGCCTGGTGAAAGGGTGGGGAAAAAAAGGTAGAAGAAAAGAGATGTATTTACAGTCACCTGGAAATTTCCTCTATGAATAATAGGGTATTCAGGCCAGTTACAATGGGTAACTTGCACCCTGGGGCAGAGGCAGTCTTGCAATCTTTTCTGCCATCAGGAGCAAGAATGCACAAGTCATTCCCTTCCAGTCTCCTTCACCATGAAACGAATAGCAAAACCATAAAAAACCAAATTTACATTTCTCAAATACAAACTGCATTAAAAATTATTTCAGGTGAATACCTGATTTATCCCCTTGTATGGGAGTAAGGAACACTAATCAATGGCACCAGCCTCTGAAAACTTTATCACTATCTTTAGCAGTCTCGCAGCAACCAAGGATACATTCATCCTCACTCCAAGTTTCAAACTGACAGAACAGGTTAAGTGATGAGAATAGTAACTTTAGTCATGAACGGAATCATCTCCTTTTTCCAAAGGAACTAGCATTTACTCTGACTTTCAAGTTCTGTATCTCCAGGTAGTTAGCTATGGATTCAAAGCTGCAGTAAAGAGGAGTTCAGTCACACAAAACATTTTCCTATCACTTTCATGGCAGGAAGAGCAGGCTGGAAAAGGCAGGTAGGCAGGTTTCAGCCTGTGGCTCCTCACCTGGACTGAGCACTCACTGCAGATACAAGATATTGCAGAGCCCCTGTTCCTTCCTTGACATCCAGTCTGAGCAGTGCTGCCACTGAAACAAAAGTTCCCAGATTTAGTAAACAAAAGGGTTGGCTGACAAGAGAGCACAGGATGCCTTGTCAAACTGAACATTGTTCAGAGAAGTGGTTAAACAAATGAGCTGTTGACATGGCTTAAGGCACACCTTTTTGTAACCCAGTTCTTCGGATTAGTTACCGCTACAATCTGTGGCTGTATATGTAAACACAATTGTGTTTCGTATTTGTTTCAAATCTACAAAACAAAGGTTTTTATGCAATCTGTTCAGCTGGTGACAAAGAAAACTTCTAGCAACTTGGATGTGGTAAGAACAGCCTGCTTTTGTTTTTTAAGTCCATTCGAAGCAGGAGAGGGGCTCGCAGCATCTAACATGTAACAAGTCAATTTTATCTCCACTAATACTTAACACCAGAGAAACAAATGCAGCTACAGTTGCCTGTATTAAGCAGCTGGCAAGCTCCGAGATGGAAAAGTTGCAGAACAGCTGGGGAATGCGAGACCCTTTTGAACAGGCTGCTATATGATCCAAAATAATGGTACATGTTTACACACAACACAATGGCAGCAACAGCCAAATGCAGGTCTGGCGAATGGACTACAGCTGCTCCTTCCCTCAGACAAGCACAGCAAGCAGATAAAAAGGAGTTCATATTCACAAAATATGGCTTTCATCTCAAAAGGAAGCAGCCTGAGCTGCAAAATAGACAGCTGACCCTTCAACTGGACCAAACTGTAGAATATTCTGTATTAGAAGTTACCCTCTAAAACAAGTCTGGATTAGGGTCACAGAGCTTCCCAAGCTGCTGCTGCTTTACCACCAAGAGTTTCCAACTCAGACTAACAGGTTACCATCTAACTTACAAAAAAACTTCTCTCATGACAATATTTTCCAGCTAGAGTTAGGAAGACAGCCATTTACAAACTCTTAACATAGACTACACAGAAGTTAGCTTTCCACTTCAGAGGAAGACGCTGAGTATGCTGGAAAGGAGGGTTTGAATAAACATGGACTATTTAACATCTTTTTTTACTGTGGTGTTGCACATTGGTGTAAAAGTGAGTTGGCACCTGAAGACGGCACACCCCACTGCTCACCTAGACAGAGGGGTGGCCCTTGTGTCATTCCTACTTGTGCAATAACTGATAGCATGTTGCAAGGAACACTTGCTTGTTTCACAAGTGCCATGTGAAGATGACATAATTTTGTACCTGACCCCCTCGTACAAAAATTGCATCACCTTATTTCAAGAGATCTTCCCAGTTTTCAAGTCTCAGAAGCACAGTATCAGCAGTACCATCTGTCTTGCTCAAGACAAACCATGATTAATTAGTGCTAAGGAACTGGCTTAATTAATTAATATAATTAATATAATTAATTTATATTGTAACCATATCAACCCCAATTACACCAGGCACCAAAACAGAGTTAGTAATGGAATGTTTCAACTCACTGCAACTTGATTAAAACTAGTGTAACGCAAAAGAAATATTTTTTGACTGAGAGAAGGAGACAGCATTGAAAGACCTCAATTTCTACTTCTGCACATGGCCATTGAAGTTACAACCCCAGTTAGGAGCTACTCAGAATAGGATGGTTAAAACTGGACAAAGACAGCTGTCCTAGCAACAATAACAGATGCAGGCACAATTTTTAACTTCCTTTTCTTTGACAAAGAAAAATGCCACTAACAGCCATCATAGAAAGCAGGATTTTGAAATATGGGTTGTAAGACTACATCATAACCAATGGGACTCTGCTAATGGCAAACGTATCTCTCAGCACACTTAAGCAACAAAATGACACGTCTGCACACTTCAATTTCAGACTTCAGATAAATAAGTCTTTCGAGTGAAATTAATTTGTGAATTAAGCCACATTTGTAAGGAGATCCCCCATATTAATAAAGAAGGAAAATAAGTTGAGCCTTGAATCATACTCACAGTAAAGACGCTTCCTGTACCAAAACAGTACTATGCCAGGTACCCTTCCTGCAGTCAAAGAAGTGACAAGCACACTACCTTCAAATCCTACCATCTGTAAAGGTAAGAGCACAGATTTGCTTTTCCTGCTGTACTGACAGTGCATGGATACAAGCACTGGGAGTGATGGTTTGTATCCCCAAGGGACCTCAGTGAGCTCCAGAGCCCCATTTGCACCAGGGGCTTTTTCTTCAGGGTTTGGAACCTCTTTTGCAACCCAGACACACCCAGTTTTGAGCACATCCCACTACTCCAGTGTCTCTAAAATCTTGTTCTCAAAATAAAAAATTAAGAATGGAAGCTTAAAACGTTGCAGGATGTTGGGATGAGTTGTGACATCAGCAAAGCTGGGCACAGTTTACTAAACAGATGATGTTTAACTATTACAGTTAATGCACTGACAGTCAGCCCACCTGAGCAAGTGATAGGGGATTGATCTAGACCATCCATAAGATTACTGAAGCTCTCCCAAATTACTCTGTACTTATTGCAATGGATCACTCTTTCAACCAAGCTCACAATAATAACAAAAAAAGAAAAAAACAAACAAATTTTAAAACCCACAAAAGAACCAAAGAACTATTGTTTCTCATCAACTTGTCTCCACTGAACTAATTACTGTTTTAAAGGAGAAGATATTTATCTTAAAACTCCAATACAGTACTTAGCAGGTACAGACAAAATAAGTGTACTTAGAAATCATTCTTTATTTCCACTCTCTTCCTTTGTAGCTAAATCATATACTGCAACTTATGTTCAATTAAAAGAATGAGAATTTTTGTGTGCATAAATGGGCGCGAGTTTCCATATTTCTGAGAAGTATTTTTTAACATGCATTTTACCCGTGGAGATAAACTTGGGTATTTCACAAGACAATTAATTACCACTGGTATTTGCCAGAGAGGAACTAAGAAAACAAATATTCTAATAGCTTATTCCTGGTTTTACTATAACTGCCCACAGAGGTTGTTTTAGAAATTGTTGGGAGGTAAATCTACACCAAAGTGTACTTGCCATAACAAAGATTTCCCTCCACGTAGATCTCCTGACAGCCATGTCCCAACAGGCTCCAGATCGTTCATACACATACCACGTATTGTTCAAAGCAGACTTGCTTTAAGCAAGATTAAATACCTGTTCAGTTTGAACTGTCCCAGTGCCAGGATAAACTACACTAAACTAGTTCAGATGATTATCCCGCTGGGCACCAATGGCCTCTGAAACTCCCAGAACCCCAGAATCTGCTGCTTCTGGGAGTTATGCCAGGAGCTGTGGGATAGCTCTCCACAGAGGACATTACAAATTAAATATTTTAGAAGTGTGCCTGTGTTTACATGGAGCAAGGCTGCAGTTCAGCATATGAGTCAGCATGGTTTGCATCCACTCAGAACTGAGCAGTGCAGTTGGGAACTATAAATTTTCTAGCGAAACAAAGGGTGTGAAATGATTCCCCCAGGGGAATACAGTCAGGCCGCACCTAGCAGGAGCTAACACTCACCTGAAGACAGGAATTTTGTTCAGAGCTTTATTGTGAAAAAACCCATGACTTTCCTCTGGTGACTGCAGAAGTTTCTACACAGGACAGACACTTTGGCCCTGCCTGTATCAGAGAGGTTTGTAATGATACCGTGGCCAGATAAACTCACAGGCACGCACATCCATGCTAGGATACAACTCTTTAAGTGTTACAATTAACTATTTTAAAGTGGAAGCTGAAGCATATTTCCTATCAGGATAGCAAATCAAAATTTTAACTGCATCTTACTTAACATATGTAATAAAGCCTCCACACAGACAAACAAAGCAGAACTGAAACTGAGCAAACTAGTGCATCTCACCATGCCGTTACCTAGGGCCAGATGCATCTACTGACCAGGCCAAAACCCTTTTATTGCGGCCTCAGGGGGCAGAGGATAACGGGGTGACATCTCAAGTCTCTCAATGTCCCACCAGGGAAGAACATCTCTTGGCAAGAATAGCTGTCAAGCCTGTGTTTCAGGAGTGGGGCACATTACCACTATTCCTTCCCAGTCTCCAGGACAAGCACTTCTATCTCATGAAGGCTCCAAAAGGACCATAAAGCAACCGGGACTGCTTCTCTGAAAACTCAGGCTGGACCTCTGCCACTGCTGCTTACACAGTGCCAGCGGACATCCCATCCTCACTTCCAGCTGCACTTCCAGCTCTGAGGCAACAACACCTCAGTGTAGTAACACTGCACACCGTTCTGTTGTCATAACTTCATCAGCCACGTGCATCAGGCAAGAATGGCTTCAGTTTTCCGGTGGCTGTTGTTTTCATTTTGAACAGATGAGATTAAGATATTACAGGCTGAGAACATTCTTCAGTATGATACAGTCTGGTTTACTCTTCCAGAAACACATTTGCCCATTATAAAAATAACCAGACTTGTTCAGAACATACTCCATATCAGAGGGACTGCTTGCACAGCTAGAAGAAGGAGGTACCAATCAGGACAAGAGTAATGTCTTTCAGTACATGAGATGCTATCTGAGTTAGGATCAGTCTGTGATGACACTTATAACCGTCAAAGACACAATATCAAAACTAAATGAGTAACGTTCACTTCCTATTTTCATTCCCAGGCTTCATGCTGCTGCCCCCTGCCAAGTAATAAACTTGAGTACACTCAGTCTTTGAAAGACCACTTAAGTCTCTCTTAAAAGAGATCCATGATCATGATCCATCAGACTGCAAGTATTATTATTAGAACAGATGCAAAGGTGTAAATAAGTAGTCAGCTCTGCAGCACTGGGTACCCATGCTCTATGTAAAACCCTACAAGCACTGCACTGATAACCATCGGCATACCCTACTCATTTTTCTCCTATTAATCACAATACCACATTGTTTCCCCCCTTTCTAAACGTCATACTGTTTGCTGGAGTTTGGACAAGTCGGTGCAAGCCAGAACCCCACTGCTGAGCCATTTAAGGTGAGTACTCAGTCTCTCCAAACCAGCTCGGGGGCTCTGGGCCGAAGCGGCTCCGTGCACCACTCAACAAGCGCCCTGTTGATTCTGTCCGCCTTTCCCGGTACGCTACTGAGCTACAACCAGCCAGCATCACGAAGTCCCTCTTTCTCTACATCACACGTGCGCGCTGCTGCCGCAGCCTTTCCTTTTCCAGCTGAAAGAAGACACAAAACTCCTCCAAACATTTCTCGGCCCCGCTGCGATGCGGCCCCTGCGCCTCGGGCGGCCCCGGGAGCGGCCCCTGCGCCGCGCCCCCCGCTCTCCGCTCCCGCGGGCGCCGAGCCGTGCCCGCAGAGCCCCGCGCCGCCGNGAGCCGTGCCGAGCCGAGCCGAGCCGTGCCGTGCCGTGCCGCGCCGAGCCGTGCCGTGCCGTGCCGAGCTGAGCTGAGCTCCCGGCCCCGCGCCGCACGGAACGCAGCGGGCAGGACCGGACCGAACGCGCTCCCCCGGGCGCCGCTCCGCGCCTTAAAGGAGCCGCGCCCGGCGTGGGTTGAGCGGCATTTTTGGGTCCCTTTCACCCAGCGTGGCCAATAGAATCTTTAATTGTTCAAAGGAGAGCGGGCCCAGCGAGGGAGCCCCGGTGCAGCGAAGGGCTGGGAGCGCTCGGCGGCGTCGCTCTCGCGTACGTTTATGGGCAGCTCCTGCATTAGCAGCGTTTCTGGGCAGTGTTTCTCTCTAATGTACATTCAGAGACACAAAACTGTTCTCTTTATTAGCTTGCACGACCTTTCCAGGCTGTCTCAACCTGAGGGAAGAGTTTGCTTCTGCTGGGCTGCAGCAGATCCTGGAAGACCTTGGGGAGAAGGCTGCCTAAAGGAGCAATTCGATAAATGTCCTGCTCCTTCCCTACTGCTGGGGCCACATGAGATAAAAGTTGGGAAGTCATCACCACATGTTATTTAAATGGTGAAACTTTTTTCCCTCGGATATATTTATTTAAAATCAAGGCATCATTAGGAAGGTGGAGGAAATGACATGTTACAGACTTCACCTCTGATGCAGTGAAGGTGTTTGTCCATGCAGTAAAAGGGAAACATAGCATTGAAACTGACTAATAGTAAACATCCCGGAGGGCAGAATCTTTTTATCTTCCTTTCACTTCAGTCTTTTACATTAATCAAATATTTTTTAAGTGAATTACATGGATAATTCAAGACCTGCTTGATCAAGTCTTGCAAAGCAACCTGCAATCTTATGGACAACACAGAGAGAATAATCAAAAATCTAAAAATCATTTGAAGGATGTGTTAAACCTGACCACTTAGGTAGATGACGCCCAGAACCAAACACAATAACATGCTTCTGTTCCATTCAGTTGCAAAGAGCTATCTTCTCTATATCTGTGTGAAGTCTGTGCAGAGAAGCAGGAGAAAATCTTAAGGTGTGGAAACGTGCTGAGATGAGGCAAACCCAAAAAATTCCCAATCAGCGCTCAACAAGTATTTTATGAGGCACGCTACAAAATCTCTCTGCAGCACCACAGCAACGTGCCCTAGATGAATTCAGAATGAATATTGAGGGCTTAGCTTGAAACATCACTGGGCTTTATAGCTTTGTGGCAGGGAGAATTTTCTTAATTGCAGGATAATGATGTGGTGTGGGCACATGCCTTTTGCCAAGTGGTTATGAATTACTTTGTGCAGATACATGAAACCCACATCAAATAGAAAGCATAGACATGTTCTTCCAGTCTGAAGGAGAGAATGAAGAAAACTACTGTGGAAAGGAGGTCAAACATAAATCACAACAAGGTAAAAAGCCATGGATTAAAAAAACTGACCTTGAAAATACAGTTTATCCTGCTACCTTTCAAGAAAATTTGTCCTGTTGTTCAACACCCCTATTTGAAACCATCAAAGGCTTATCTTTCCTTATGAAAAAAAAAGAGGCAGCACCATCTCACTAGCATTGTCGAGGTTTAGAGGCAGAGTTCTGATTCTGAAAAAAATGCCCTTTAACACAAGCCTGAGAGAATTGTCTGAGGGGACAAAAAAGTAATTGGAATGGTAAATTTGCTTTTCTTGCAGATGACATGAGGCTGTTCTTACTTGTTTTCAAATATCAGAATGGTTTCTTGATGGAACTTTTGTAACTGAAAACCTGCAACCCATTTAACCAGAACTCTGTTTTCACCCGAGCTCAGAGCTGATTTGTGTGTCTGGATTTAGCTTTAGGCACAGTCCCTGCCATCTTCTGCCAGAGACTTTTCTCCTGCAAACTTAATCCATGATCCAGATACATGATTATTTCAAATTTACATTTCAAAAGGAGTAAAAGATTGATTTGAATTCCAAGGGAGAAGAGGGAAATACAATGATGTTGTCGAATCTTTTGTTCCCAGAAGAATCAGCAAAAAATTAACAGTATTGAAGAACTGTAATTTGGGTCAGACCAACTGTCTTAATCCATGTCTGCTATTTTCTACTCTTTTTTAATGTGTTAGACATAAGCATGTTTGATTTATGACAAGAGTCAAAAACATCTGTACTTTGGGGCACAAGCAAATACTTATTTGAACAATGGGCTCCCTGGGGAGGGATATAGAAAAGAAATGACATTTTTTCGCAAATAATTCAGTGTTTTCCACTCCATAAAGTATTTTGCTTTGTTTTGAAAAGTGCTCTGCAGAAGACACAATGACTCAATTAATTATAAAGGAGTCCAGAAACTTTCACCTTTATGTGACTGTGTGTCTGTGAGCCAGGGTAGCACTGGGGAAATGCTGATACCATTTGCTGGCCTTGGAGTGACCCACGTGAAAAGAATTGGTCATCTCAGTCCCATTGGCAGAATACAAGCATTTACATCTTAAAAACATTTGGAACTAGTTGGCAGTCTGAGGCCTTGTCTGTACTGAGGATTACTTCTGATTTCAGGAATTATTTTAGCTTCTGGTAAAAACCCGCTGTAGATCAAGTTGTGCAAATTGTGATCTGTGCTGCCATCTGCATCCACGAATGGCTGATGTGGGGATTAGTTCTAATTGCAGATGAGGTTGAAGAAGAGGAACCATGTTCTGAATAGTTACATATTCTGGATCAACTCTCATGATGTGCTTCAGCAGTTTATTTGAAGTTTTTCAGGAAAAAAGTGTCAAAAAGATCAGAAGATCAATATCTGTACTGTTTTCAGTTCAAGCCTGCACTGGCCAGAGATTCAGTTCTGTAACCAGATGCTGTGCAGTATGTGCATTGACATGATTAGAAACAGGCTTGAAAGTAACATTTAAAGTCACTAGTAAACTTCTCAGACCTCAGTAAGCCAGGTCTGGGAATGAATGCTGTGCCCACTCCTTTTAAACCATGATCTTGAATCCAGACATCTCTGCACTTGAGGGCCTTTCTTGGGGCTGACCTCCATGGCTGAGCACAGTCAACACACTGTGACAAAGATGTGCCTCACTGTAGAGCCCAGTGTAAACTCCTAATGTCAACAAAGAGGCCAGAGCAGAGAGACAGAAATAATGTCTGCTCCTCTGAGGTTCTCACAAATACAGAAAGCAGAAAAAGAAATTAAACAGTAACAATCCACATTTCAGCTACTTCTCTAAATGAACATATTCAACAATGTGGCAGTCTAGTAGCTTTCTGTGCCTGTGATAAAACTATGACAAACTACAGTAAGAAAGCCTAGAGTCTTTTAAAATAAGGTGTGAAAAACTCTGTAGCAAGTGTAGAATTTTAGAAAAGAGCCAAAGCCTCTGTCCACCCTCAGAAGAGCAAAATGACAGAGCTCTGGCAACCATAGCAGCCACCCCCGATTTATTTACGAGTTCCTGGAGTTGGTCCAGTGTAATTATGGGCCTGAAGTCCAGATCAGATTCACTTGACATTTGAGAAAGTCTGTGGAAAAGCAGTAATAATAAACTGATAATAACCATCCATCTCATAAGCAACAAAAAATAAAGAGAAGAGAAAGGGCAGGTGGGGAGAGGGGGTGGCAACATAATGCCCAAAAAATGTCCTGTTTGTCAAGAGATACTTTCAGTACAAACTCCCATATATTTTCTAAAAGGAGCTGTGGAGAATGTTGGAGTAAGTCCTGCCTTATGTCTGTGCTATTGCAATTATTGCACTAGAAAAAATGAAAATAGGGGGTGCAAAGGAAGTTGGGATAAGTTAGGACAGCAGTTTCTACAGGTGGAGTACATGTTTTGTAGCCCACATGGCTTTTATACAAGCATGCTCATCACCTAAATCATCTTACCAAGAAGCTGTTGAGTTTGGAAAAAGATGTTTGAAGAAACTGTGCTGTAGCATATGATTTGTTTTAAATTTCATGCACAGTATAGAAATACATTTTTTGTGCTTTACTATTGGTCTCTGATTCTGCTTGTTCATTTCACTGTATAACATGGATTAGTACTAGGGTTAAGAAAAAAATCTTTGAATGTAAAAACATCTGAAGTCTTATATCAGGATTTATATTCCACCTTTTTTTCAGTCCTTTCTATTTAAATCACTTCATATGATTTTCAATTGAGCTTCTGTAAGACTGCTTTGAAAACCCAACCCTGTGAGTATTTTCAAAAAAAAAATATTTTTAAAGTAAGGTAAGTTGGTTAATTCTGCTGAATGAAAAAGGCAGCTTCTCTGGGAAGAAAGAGTGCTGACATTTAGTTTACAGTTGTCTCAAGTATTTTGTTACAGGTGATGGAATTGAATTGCAAGTTATGAGTGAATGTTTAGCAAAGCAAGAGCAGTTAGTTACATTTATGCTACATGCAAACAGCTTTTCTTTATGTAGGTTTCAGAATGCATCACCTACACATGCACAGGTACAAAGGACTCCAGGTATGAAAAAGGTTTTCCTCAGAGGAAGCACTCCAATTAGCTGCTTTCATCAAACAGCAGCAACCAAATGTCAAAGTTCCCTGGCAATCAATACCGAGGCCAGTAACAGGAGACAGTGTCTGAGGGAAAAGGAATCCTGGTGAATGAATGGGGTTACTGGCCCAGAACATGTTGCCTTCAAGTGACCTGCTTTGCCGTGCTCACCTAACTCCTCAGGAGCTTCTGCTCACAGCTGGAGTGAGTGGCTTCAGTTCTGAAGGAGAAAGAATATTGGAAAAGGATTCCAGCTGTATTTAAAACAAATGCAGTTCTCAGATACCGAGTGCATGTACGCTTTTCCAGGTTAGCATGGGAGTCCCGTGCACTGAAGTGGTTTATCCTGCTCTCCCTGGTCTGACAATGGTGCCATGTATTTCTGCTTAGGAACTATGTGTAGAGCTTGGGTGGGTTGGTTCGTTGGTAGGTTTGGTTGTTTGATTTTTGGCTTTTTATTTAATTTCTTTATTTGGCATCTCTTTAAAACATTAGGTTGTTGAGTTATTTCTCATAGGTCTTATGGAAGTGACTTAGTCTGAGGCACTGGAATAAGGTCAATAATAAAAGTTTGATTTATACCGTAGGATTTTTTTTTTTTTTTCTTACCTACCTTATATTTGGCTTTTACCAGACCTATTTTTTTACATTCTTGGCAATTTTGTTGGGGATGAATTTGAGAATGCTGACAATTGTCTGGAACAGTCTCACCAGAATGGCAACTCTGCCTGAGGTGCTGGATATCTGGAAATCCTAGACACATTCATGTGCATTGCAGATCAACTCTACAAAGTCTGCAGTACTTCCAGTGTTAAACCTTCTGAGCATATGTTGCCCAGATGAACAGCACAACCCATACTAAACCCACTTACTGTGCAAAGTCAGATTAACTGTATAATTTATACACTGTACCTCTGCTATTTGGACATGCCAGGCTTATGGTGATTTTCTGTTCTTCACATGCTCATAGAATTCTACAGAGTATTTCTTTGATAGAAATAAATTGACTTTTTATTTACTTGTTTGCATGTCTCCCCACAATGAAACACTGTTACCTGGAAAACACTGATTTTTTGCTTGGAGTGAGTCATAAAATTCATCAAGACTGTTATAATTTGAGGATGCACCCAAACCACTGAACTCAGTAGAGTGTTGGAGCACAGAGTCATGCTGAATGAAGCTTTCAGCTACTGGCAGCATCTGAAAAGCATCAGAAAAAGCTGAAAGCCTCTGTACATATCCTTCAGAAAGTGGCTGGCACTGACATACAGATTTCAGAAAAGGCAGTGGGTCTGTCTGTCACAGAGTTTTCTTCACGTTATTGGGTGTAACAGTCCTCACATGGAGATCACAGTTACAAAAATACAAAATTCTAGTGCTTCTAGAATAATATATGGGATTTTGGCTGTCATTCCTCAGCTTGGACTTCCAGTACCATCCAGAAGTCTTATAGCAGATATTAAAATGTAAAACAATTAACATGCAAGAGGAACAAACCCAGTAATTCCATAATGACAAGGAACACCACCATTAGCAATCTCATTTTGCTGTTCACCAGAATTTAGAGAGTTACTGGCATCAAATATTCATGGTCCATAGTGCTTAAAAGGAACTGGACAGCACTCAGGGGCACCCCAGTGACTGCACAAAGCTGCGTGTCCTCTGCACAGACACAGTGCAGTCATTTATTCATCTGGCATGTGCCTGTGGCACAATGGAGATGATAATCTCTAATGTTAATGGCTTTGAAATATGCAAGGGACCTAAAATCAATTGCTCTCGATTCCTCAGCCTTGCAGCCTCGGTGAGCTGTGTAATTGTGGCTTGAGTTTGGAGTCTGTTGTGGCTTTCTGTAATGGCACAGGCAACAAAGAGATGGAGCAAAACCCATGTGGGTCCATTCACATGCAGGACTTCTCCACATGGAAAAAACCCTGCAGGTTCCTTGTTTTAAGTCCTTTCACTTGTGTAACTGAGCTTACCTGTTCATTTCTTCCAACTTCTGTTTCCACAGAGCTGGTGTTCTGCAAGAGTTGCACTTCTGTTTCCAACACTTCAAGAGAATATTCAATGTATAAGAAATGATGTAAATAAAAATACCAGTACTTTAAGCAGTCCACTCACAAAGTCTTAACATGTATTAGCCTTTCTTGAAAGCCTTGTATGAAAGCAAGGTCTTTACTTGCAAACATCTGCAACTAGAGCTTTAGCTCTAGAGCTTTAGCTGCTTCAGTGTGCACAAACTTTGACTGCTTGTATGGGAGAGCATGAGAGCAGAGCTCCCACTGGGAGCCCTTTTGCTGCACAACTGCTTGGGTTTAGAGAAAGGATTGTTGTGCACTACTTTGGAGTTACAAGGATTTTATTTTACATAGTCAATTCATTAAACAAGTTATATTCAAGGGAACAACAGTATTTGGAAATGTCAGTTTAATTTTCTTAATTGCTTCAACTGGAAAAATAGAAGGAGGAGAATCAGAAACACTAAATGTTTAATGGTGATATTTTTAAGTTAAATGTTTTGACTTTTGATTTAAAAGTGTCAGATCAATTTTATAGTTGGTTTAATTTTTAAAAGAGCTGCAAAACAGTTAAATAAATTTAAGCATGAAAAAAAACACCTTGGAAAAATCATAACTTTGAAAGTTTTAAAATTTTCCCCTTTTTCAAAAATATTGTGGCTCACTGAATTAGAAGTCCATGACCCATTGTCTTCATGGGGGAGCTCTGGCCACTGCTCAGACATCCAGTAATCCTCCTCATGAAGCTGTGTCTTTGTCTCATTAGCTGGAGCAAGAGTCAGTGTGCCTGAAGGAGATGGAAATGTATGGTCCTGAGCGATCCACTAGCAATAATAAGTTTTCTGGAGCACTCCTGCTCTTAAACACAGACTTCTCATGAAGTTCCACAACTTCAAATAGTTAGAAATATGTGAAAAGCACAATCTTTTAAAATTAATCCCTCCCGAGTCTTATAGCTGCCAGTGCCATATAAACATAAAATGTGATTAATGTTTACACTCCCATGGAAAGCCTGAGTTTGTTGCAATATTTCACCAGGATCCTGCAGTTTAATAGTGCATTCATTATTTATTTTCCATCTTAAAGTCATGTGTCAGCAACAGCTATGAGGGCCACAAAAAATCCCCAGAAACAATGGAGACGCTTCTTATGGGCAATCCACCCCAAAGGGTAAAAGACTGTAGTGGTGGAAGCTGTGACTTCTGTCTACAAGAATGAAAATGTTTGCAATCTCACTTGCAGTGTTTGTCTCAGAAAAGCTACATGGGACCCATCCTCCTCCAGCCTACATCTCATCTATGAAATAAAGATCTCACTTTTGGCTTGCCTGAAGCAACTTTTCAGAGAAATAAAATAAGGTTATTTGAATAGGAAAGACCTAATTTAAACAAGTAACGCTCTGTACAACTCAGAACTTTTTCAGCAGGCTGAATTCATGAAGGAACAAAAAGCTAAACAGAGATGTTTTGTCTTGTAATGAAATGCCCCAACCTCTTCTAGGCCTAAATAAAACTTTCAAGGCAGAAGTTTTATAGGAAGACAGATTTTATGAAGCAAATTCCTGTTTGTTACCGAGTGATATAGAGAGTACTTTGGTGACCTAGCAGTTTGTTGTTGCATGATTGTATTGTGATATTTCAAAAACATCATCAATGTGACTGTGTTGTGGGATGTAAATATTGTCTTCAGTATAAACTTATTTTGCTAATATTCTTCTGTATTCACTGGTTGTCTACAACATGACTCAGGTAGCAAGATTAAATGGAAAACACTGTGGGCCATCAGCTACAACTCCCAGCCACAGAAATGGAGGACAGTGTGTCTTTCAGCTGAAAACTCAGTCTCTGGTTGTACACAGTTTGTGTGGGAACCACTGCACACATCTCCAAAGCAATCCAGAATATTATCACTATATTATAGGCAGTAAGGCAGAAGGTAAAAAACTGTTTTAAAAGACTTGTTTGTAAGTTCATTTGCAGTGCTGACAATTTCACACACTTTTCCTCCAGCCCTGGAGATACTGCTGCCAAAGATCTGTGTCTGGTAATAAGCAAAAGCAAAATGTGAAAACATAATCCCAGCAGTAACACTGTGTCAAGGAGTAATTTCCATAACGACGACAATTTTGTGACGATCAGAAACTACTCAGCCATAAAATATACACTCCAAACTAACAGTTAAAATACCTCAAATCAAGGACAAATTATTTTCTGCCTTTTATTTCACTTATTTATTTGTTTATTTATGCGCCAGCTGAACATATTTTTGCAGTATTTGAGAGCTCTCAAAGAATACAGTAGATATCATCAGAATTAAATAGTTGTAGTGGAAGATTTTAAATTAAGCTGAAGTGATTTGCCAGTTTTATGCTGAACCCACAAGCTGTGATTGATGGAGGTTTTTAGCAAAAGACAATGGTACTTTAAGTTCTGGGATTGCTTCTCGTTTTCTTCAGGTAATTAAGGTTCTGCTAAGTGCTGTAATAACTGGGGCATGGGTAAAAATAAACAAAAAAAATTTAAAAGGCTGGAATACAACATGATCTGGCAAGAAATCTCTCTTCATTGATATACTCTGAAGTCCAGGCACTGAAGTTGGAGATGAGCAAGGGAGCACCTTGGAAAAAGCTGGGAAAATCCGTGGACACCAGTTGCATTAACTCTGAACCCCATCATGTTGCTGTGGCAGTGTGGAAGAGCCAGAACAGAACCAGCCACACAGGAGGTTTTTAAAAGCTCAGCAGATTTAATGTCATGGGAAGGTCATAAGCACTGAGCTGCCAAACTGCACTCTGAGACCTTTCTCCTGCTGTGAACTAATGGCTACATAAGGTACAAGGCAGTGGAAAATCAGGTTCTGAAGCTACCCCTCATTAACTGCAAAATGTTTGCATTTTAGCCAATTAAAATGTCTCAGTGTGTTCAAATAATCTGTAAATCCATGATCTTGAAGCCTGTCCAAAACCAATAAAGGAGGCCAGTACCTGCCACAAAGACGTCACAAGTCAAGGAACTTTAAATGTGCTGCACAGGTCTATATAATGAACACATTTGGGTGGGATTGCTTGTAGAGTCACAGATTTGGCCTGGCTTGAGCAGACTTAGCTCACTGTTTTGGAAACTGCATCCTCCTATAATAGGGTGGGATCTTCTTCCTGTGCTTCTCTGCGTTTCTGTGTCAGGTCCAATTCCTTATATTCTTCTTAATCATCCTCTCTAAAGCAAATAACCTTCCCCAGTCTGATATGAGTGTAATTATATTTCATTACTACACAAGCAAGACATGAAAAAGCCATAAAAATGTTATATTTTATGCTAGAAGCAGCAACAAAAATAATAATACTACTCTTCCTTGACAGTGCTTGCATCTATGAATGGATAGAATTTATGGTGTTTCATGTGTGCAGATCACATACAGATCAAATCAAATCAAATCAAATCAAATCAAATCTAGAAACATAAGTGGAGAAAATTCAGATAACTTAGGAGAGACTGAGTTACCATAATGAGAGTACTTCTGCAAGGCTACCAAGTTCTTTTTCCTAGTGGACATAATGCCAATAAATACGGAAAGGTGGGAGAAAAGTGTGAGATAAATGAGATAAATATCTCATTGATGGGGACAAAGAGTAAGTTTGTTCTTCAGATGTCCACTGCTGTCCTGTCTTTTGCTCCTTTGTGACCATTGGGACCCGAGTGAAATGAGCAATTGTGAAAGTTGGTGGAGGGCTGAAGTTCTGTTCCCACTCTTGCAAGGCCTTTTAATGCTGCAGAAAAAGCACAAAGTGGGAAAGGAGCAGCCTGCTGCCAACAGCCTCTGAGAAGTTCTGGCTGGTGCCAAGAAGGTGATTCCAGGGCAAACTTCTTTCCAGTCCCATTGAGACAGATGATCATCAGGTGAGTGTGCTGCTGCCATACCTGTAAATTATGCCAAGTACAAGATGTGGGGAGCACTTAAATAATATTTATGTACTTTTTAGTACAATTCATTTGAAAACAGAAACAAAAGAATACTTTGAAGCAGTTTCCCAGTCTATTCCTAGTGCTGAGAAAATATTTTCTAAATATTCTCCATTTTGAAAATGCTGAATCATCAGTGGGAATATGTCAAGGTGGGAATTTCATATTGGAAATATTCATGCTCACTAAAAGGAAATTTGGTTAAGGCTTATTGCAAAGGCCTTAGGAAAATATTTTTCATATTTATTCTTCTTTCAGAAGAGCTTTTATTCTTTATAAAAAACAAGCAAACAAGCAAAAAACTAAATTGATATTTTATTGAATTTTAACAAAGTTATGTATTTCCATTGACATGACTTTTTTGAAACATATTCCTTTATAGAAATCTATAAATTCTCTGATCTTCTTCTCAGTCCAAACCTGGATATGTTTCAAAATGTCAGAATTTCCTGTGAAACAGAAGTTCCAGTTTTGCCATGGTTTTGTCTGTGGAGCCTTTAGACTGGGAAATAGTGGTTAATTACCTTAACCCAAATAAATCCAAATTTGCAGGAAAGAAATAAAAGGGGAAAAAAAGTTGTGAGGAGAAATAACTTAGGCAGATTTTTATGATGAGCATGTGCTCAGTAACTCAAGCATACATTCAACAGTCCCTGTGACAGAAGTTCCTATAAACAACAGCTTTCCACAATAAACCTGTGTCTGCCCTCAGACACTGTTGTGTCAAGGAGACATCACTGGTATGGTATGAGCCACTCTTCTGCTCTTTATTCCTCAGGCTGGAATGAGAAGATGGATTTTGTTTAAATCTGTGGCAAAAATAATCACTCATAAAATCATGGAATCTGAATGTAACCATTTGGGGCCTTTTAAAGCTGCCTTGCTTTGCTTAGCTGTGCTGGTTCAACTGCTCATTACTGGCATGCTTAAATATTCATCTACAAGCTTGGAAATCCATTCTCTCTCTGAACAATTTATTCACATAAAGCTTGAGAGTTTTATTTTTCCAGTAAATTTAACCAGTGATTTCTGTCTCTCTTAAATCTCTTTTCAGAAGATTAAAAAACAGAATATCTAAGGAGGACATAACATCATAAGGCATTCACCTTACTGATCCTGCCTAGGAGGAGTATTGATATTTTGAGCCATCTGACCAAAACACTTCTCATTTCTAAAAATGCCTTGATCAGGTTTTATGCTGTAAGATGGACAAACAGGAAGAGATTTGTAGGCAATACTAAATACAGCTGGGTGACTTCTGTTACACCAAAGGCCCGAGAGAGAACTGCAAAGATTAGGAAGAAGGTTCTGTGCTACTGCAGCTATTTTTTTTTTTCCAAGTAAAAAAGGAAACAAAATAAAGTTCTTGAGTTTGTTTCTACCAAGAATATGTAAATCTGGATTCATGAAGAAGTAACATACTATCTACATAAAGTATTTCCATTTCCTGGCTCCACCCATCTGAATTTACTGGATTTTGGCCAAACAGTTGTAACTGCCAAATTTTTCTCTAACAGAAAATCCATCTGAGCAGAATTTAGTATTGGCAGAGGATGTTTGGAGACATGTGTGAAAAATTACGGACCCTTTAAGGGAAGAAGTCACCCAATTAAAAATGTGCAGAAAATAATCTATCATACATTCCCATCAAATCCCTTTTGATTTCAAGTACCAAAATAATGACTGGATCAGATCCCAGTTGAGTCTAGAGCTGGCTGAACTGTTTGTTATGGATTTACCATTATTTTTGGAAAGAGAAAAAAATGTGAATTGAGCTTTTTAATGTTTTAGTGTTGCTTTTCACCTACTTTCTTTGTGGAATACCTTGCACAAATAATTTTCAGTCCTTTGGCTCTTTGAAACAGTTTCCTTTGGGCATTTCCACACATTTATCTGTGTTGTGTATTTGTACTCTCAGCTATTGTTTTTCCTCCACTGGATGACTCTTAAATTTAAAATAGAATCATAAATCAGAGGATAAAAATACCAAACTTTAATATATTCTGCTTCTAGAAGGTAATTACTTTTCTAAAATATATTAAAGTTAGTAACCACAAGCATTTGGAGGAAATGCTATATAGGGCAATAGATTAATATTACTACAAATTAACAGAACGCATTCTTCAGCTTATTAGCAACTCTATTTGCTACTTAGGAATTGTTTTTTGTCTTGCTCTGTAAATACTGACTCAACTCCACACACAGTAGGTGTGATAGTGGGCTTGTAGAGCAAAAGCCAGTGCAGTAGATTTTTTTATATTTTGCAGATAAACAGAAAAGCTGCAAAATAATTCTTTGTAGTTCTTTCTCCCTGTTTCATTTTGTAATTATCATCAAAACACTTTCTTGTTTAAATAGCACCTTTTTTTAAAGAGAAAAAAAAAGGTCAAAATAATCTCCTTACTTCCAAACTCAGTATTTAATTTTCAGCATTCTTGAACAGAAACCTTTGTGTGGTTTGACCTGCTGTAAGCATCACCACCCTAAACACATATATATCTCTGAATAAAGTGTTTTGACATCCATACATGTCTCTTTCTCCAAATTTTCTGTAAGAATGGAGTTAGACAAAATGCTTAACTCAGATTTGGCTACAGGCAATTATTTCCCCCTGCAAAAAAACCTCATCCAATCCTCCCAAACCTGTTTTTTGGAATAAGTTTAAAATTACTTCACATATTGAACTCTTAAATTCATGATTACTTGACAGTTCAACCTGAATTATTCCGCATATTTGGTCCAACCCCACTTCTGAAGCATGCCCTAGAGAGAGAAATGATCATATAGCACTCAATTCTCCATGTCTGTAAAGATTTGAGTTCTGTTTTTTCATCCCAAATTATGTCTGCTTTATCATAGCTTCAGGGAGTGTTACAGTTACCCTTTGCTCTGCTAACCAAGAAGAATGTGCCTATTATTCCCCACATTTCTTTCGTGAAGCCAGTCCCTATTTCTGGGTGGATGCAGGAAAAGTGTCCACCTCACCAGATGTATCACTGGAAGTCTGAACAGAAACAGCCCAATGAGTTTCCAGCCTTGTAGCTTCTGTGATTGATTAAATACAGATCTGTGCATTCCAGAATGGAAAACAAAAAAAAACATGTCCTCCAAGAGCATCTTCTCTAACCCGTGTGATACAGAGCTGAGAGATGATTCTTACATATGGTAATGAGAAATTTGCAAAGATCTTGGCTTCATCAGGAGGCTGCTGGACCCCACAAGCCTCAGGCACAGGCTGTGACACATGGCAATCCAGATACAACCAGTAAAGGTGAAAGGACTTTATAATAAGTATATTTTCTGTAGTTTATATTCCTATATTGGCAGAACTAACTACTTCTTGAAACAATTCAAAAATATTATTTTCCTTGCACAATTTCTGGTATACCTGTCCCCTTGTGTCTGATTTGGTAACTGGTTCCAATATTTTTCATAGAATCAAAGCACAATTTGGGTTGGAAAGAGCTCCTGGAAGTCATCTGGTTTGATCCCCTGCTTAAAACAGGACTAGCTTCAATATCCAATCAGGTTGCTCAGGGTCTCATCCAGTTGAGATTCGAGTAGCTGCAAGGATCAAATCTCTGCAAGCTCTTTGTACAGCTTGTTCTGGTGTTTGGCTGCCCTCAAGGAATATTTTCCTAATAGGAATTTCCTTCTTGCAGTCTGTCTCTGTTGCCTCTTTGACTGATGACCTCTAAAATAACTATGTCTTATCTTCTGTATTAAACCACCCAATCTCTAGTTAGGAGAGAAATTAGATTCCCACTTTCAGCCTTCTTTTCTCCAGGCTGAGCAAACTCTGGTGCCTCAGCCTCTTCTTTTCAGCCACGTGCTCCAGCCTCCCGACCATTGCAGACCTCTACAAACAGATGCTATATTTTTCACATTTTCTGCAGCCTCTTAGTGTTGCCACTTTAAAAAATCCCAAGCCATTGAAATTAAAATACATTTTTATTTGTGTAAATTCCAATTCATTTGCAGTAATCTGATCATCCCCAAAAGGGAACTGCTTGAAAAATATGACCAGCTTTTCTAGTCATCTGGTCTGTGGAAAAGTGACTTACTCCAATGAGGCAGCCAAATTTAACAAGGACAAAAACCAGATTTAGCAACCATATCAAAAGCAGACATGCTTTCAAGAGACTTAAGACTCTTGATACTAGCCCAGGCTCCAGCACAAGCAACTTCCTAACTCCTGGTTTAAAGGTGGATGGAGAATGTATTTCTGCTCTAAAACTGTTCAAAATCAAAAAATAGGAATGAGTGTGTACATAGGGTTAAAAATTACATATGCATTTCTGAAGCCATGCAATGAGGGAAGGACAATGGCAGCATGAACAAAGTTAGGGCACCAAACCTCTTTTTGCTAGAAACTACAAAGACTTAACACAGAGTATAAAGGACATGACTGCAATTAAAATACTGATTCCTCTTAGATTTCAGTAGAATGGCACCAAGGCAGAGTGACAGATTTTTCCCCAAAAAGGATTCTTAAGTGTACATTCAAACCAAAAGAGGATATTGGCTGAGCCTGGTCCTACTTCCATGATCATATTTGAAATGCCAGAGCAGAATCTGGCACCTGCCTTTACCCATCCCCACTCTCACATGGAAAACCACAGATTTGGTGTCAATCAAACATCAAGGCAGCTATGAACTGAAGTGAGGAGTGATCACTGTCCCCAGGGCTGGGGTCACAGCCTGATGTCCCACCAGTCCTTCTGCAAATAGGTCAGCAGCCAGTTTGTGCTGCTGCCTGGCTGAGAGCACAGGCTGCCAGCGGGGAGTGAGTCAGCTGAGCCCTGCCAAGCTTGCGGTCAGTGTGAGCTCTGGCTTCCTCTCCAAATGCTTCACCTCTCCCTGCAGCGTGGACAAAGCTAACCAGGCTTTACAGAGAGTCCTGGGATGGGTGCTTGTGTTTGAGGGACAACTGGGAACCGACAAGCTCAGCTTCCTGCTGGTCTCTGTTGTGCTCCTGGCAGGGAGGGCTGAGCAACTTCCTCGACCCCAAAAATCCCAGCCATGTGCCGAGGCTGACCCGGTGCCAGCACTCTTCCTGTAGCTGATGTGTTTTTATTTTATCCTCGTGATCAGTGACACCGCCAACATCAGCTGCAGGGGAGAAGAGAATCTCTGCAGGTATGGGGTTGTTTTTCACATGTAGCAGGATTTGAATTGTTGATTAAGGAAGTGGTGTTGATTAGTTGTGTCACAATCCTGTCCATTTGGGGACCAGTGGGAGTCCTTTCCCATCCATTTAGACCAGATGTAACTACTGGGGCAATGGGCACAAAGAGGAAGTCAATATCGAGCTGGCTTAGTAGTGACTTAATCTGACTACATTTCTAGGTTTTCTGGATTTATGCCTGGAAAGCAAACCAAATGTATAATATAAATTACTAAGAAAAATACTATTATCAAGTAATATATTATATAAACTATAACAATATAAATTTCTTTTATATTTTAGAACTAATATATGTAGCTAGCTGGGCTGCTAATGCCCCAAACCTTTTCCTAGGTGCCCTGTACAAAGGCAGGACTTCTCTCCTGCTCTGGTGAGTGCACAGCAAATGTAATTATAGTTAATATCTGCCCTGCTACATGTGTATTATGCTATTGAAGTGCGTATGTGCAAGATGTCCATTAAGTCCCAAACATTTCATATTTGCATGACCCACGCCCAAGAAAAAGACAAAGCAGTGCAGCTACACCTGCTTAGTTTATTTGGAAAAAGATCCTCAAGGCTCTTCCTGCAGGATTCTAGGATTCTGTTAGTTCCTTGTTGTCAAGATGGTAACATTTCTCTTTCTTTCTTTCTTTCTTTCTTTCTTTCTTTCTTTCTTTCTTTCTTTCTTTCTTTCTTTCTTTCTTTCTTTCTTTCTTTCTTTTTCTCTTTCTCTCTCTCTTTCTCTCTTTCTTTTTTCCTCTCCTTCTTTCTCTCCTCCTCTTTCCCTCTCTTTTTCTTTATTTCTCTCTCATTCTCTCTTTCTTCCTCTTTATTTCCTTCTTTCCCTCTCTCATTCTTTCTTTCTCTCTCCTGTTGGCCTTGTCACTCCGTCTGTTTTGTTTTAAAAAATAATTTATTCAGAAGTTTCCAAATGATAATTATCTGGGGAAATACTTGTGTTCTCTGGAAGCCAGTATCGTTAAATACCTGTGGATTTACTTCAAAGGAGAGGAAAGTTAAAATACAGAAACACTGGCAAATTAGCTCATTTCTAATTTTCCTCTGCCTATTTTCGATTTGTAGCTACAGACAGACATTAATGAAGGACAAACTTTGGCTTAAGGAGACACCATTATTTCTATGAGACAAGGGTCAGAAACAAGCTCTGGAAACCATTTGTCAATAAAACCCTGATAAAACTAGGAAACTATTCATGTGGTTTGTATTCCCACTAAGTCTTGTAAAGCTCTATTTATCATGGTGACAGCCACCAAATAAATCCTACAATTATAAAGGGACACTACTAAACAGTTTTGACACTGTGCTGTTGAGTTGGAACATCAAACACTCAGCTGAACCATATTCTGGGAAGACACTAGAAATATTTCATTATCACTTAGTGAGGGGCACCATATGGACTCATGTAAATGAACTTCAATACATAAAAGTGAGGTACAGAGCAAAGTAACCAATGAAGCTTGCCACCTGTTCAGCATGAAAGGATACCTTGACATTAAAGGAGAGTGGCCAAAGGAGTCAGATGTAAAGGATACTTTCCCTGGAGATGGTTTGCAGTGGGTTGTTGTCCCTGGAGAATGATAGATACATCTTACCCAGGCAGTGACCCTGCACAGTTGCAATGCTGCCATGATGTATGCAATTCCTGATGAGTTTAAAACATTAAACAGTTGGTCATGGGAAGAAGAATGCTAACAGCACTTCAGCTCAAAGCTAGGGCTTTGAGACAAAGCCATCTGAGGCCTGAAAATGTGACAGCAAGTCTTGAGGTGGGTGGTTAATGGACTGAGTAGAAGGCTTTGGCCCTCTGGTTCTCTCTGGCTTTTTCCTTGCTGAAAAGCTTTAGGGAAACTCAGGCTGCCTTGGCTTTTGGATTAGAGAAAGGCCTGGTTTCTCTGCCCAAAGATCATGGGAATCCCTGGCTTTCCATGAGAATTTTCACCAAAAGAACCTGTTCCAGCTGCCATAGCACTTTCAGGGCTAGTCTGTTCAAGGCTCTGCAGAGGCAAGCTGCACAGTTCCCTGGTTGATTGTTTTCCCAGGCCAGGAGAGGAGCCAGCACATACCCCTTCTAACAACTGTGCAAAGAAAGAAACTGGAAAGGCTGGTACACAGCATTGTTTTAAGTAATGAACTCTTAGAAGAAAGGGAAGCCATCAGTTTCCTGCTCTGTTGCTGTTGGATGAGAGGGCTCAGCTTTTGCTCTTGCTCATCTTGTGCTTCTTTGTTTTCCCTCTTCCTACATCTCAGAGTCCTGAGTGCACTAATAGGCTTGAATTGACCCCACCTTTCCCATTATTCCAACAGTCCCCCTTGCCTCCTATTTCAATAATATTTTCCCCATGACATCCCCTGAAACCAGGTTTATGTAATATAAGTACAGCAAATGAGTCAGAAAGAAATGGAGCTAACAAGCCATGCATCTATCATCACCCCCTCCCTTGATTTGTCTCTGGTATTTTATCCCACAAACTTGACCATTGTTTGCTCTTTCAACTTGCAAGTTATTAAGGCCAGGAACTCTATCTCTGCATGCATTTGGACAGCTCACTGTTCAGCAGGGACCTAATTTCTGCTTGGGGCATTGCTATTATATTGATTACAGTAACTGAGAGTCTCAGGTGTGCTTGGGCTGGAGTTGAACCAAAAGAAAAAGCAAGTCTCTGGACTATAAGAAAGGCAGAAGCTTACTCAGCCCTGACAATGGAGTTTCTTATTTTTGCCAAACTTGGAATAGCCATTTGTATTATTTTTCTGAAACAGTATGGCAGATTCCTTGTAGGAAACCCTAGGGGTTCTAGCCCAAGGTTTTTCTTAATGAGTTGGGGACAGAGCTGAGGAATGGCCTAGGGACACCTCCTTAGATCCCTCCTGGTATACCTGGATGAAAGCCATCTGCTAAGAATTCCCTAACACCACTTGACCCACCTGCAGTCAGAGCCAGAATTTTGTTCTGTCCAGAGCTTCACCCTCCAGGTCACCTTGTCAAGCCCATTTAGTGCCCAGTTATCTTCTACAGAGAGCTTTTAACTCCAAATAGGGGTCTAGTGATTCCTTTGTGTTGTCACTACACATCCAGGTATGACTGGAATGAAGAGCCTTGCCTCCAAGGCAGTTAGTTAGTCTGCTATCAGCTTTTAGAAAAATAAATCCTTTTGTCCACACATCTGCATATATTTTGTCAGGAGTGGTGCATCTATTGCTCTGCTAGGCAGTAATCTCAAGCCTGCACCTTGTAGACTGAGATGTATTAGGTGCCACTTCCCTTTGCACACAGGCATCAGTCACTGTTGTCCGTGTGTATGGCAGGGCTGCCCGTGCAGTGAGTGACAGCTCCTTTCAGGGTAGTGACAGGGAAGCACTTTAAGATTTGTTTAAAGCTCACAATCACTGGCTTCCCTTGGATTCCAGTTTCAAGACTGGAGCTGTCGAGCTGTTTTGACACAGCAGAATGTATCAAGACAGAGAGCTGAGATGATGAGAATGCACAAACAGTTAGCAGGTTCATTAACTCACTCTCTGGAAATCTGGAAATAGGGCTATGGATTAACCTTGAGTTCAGGAGACCTGGCTTATTCCCACCTCTCTGCTGCTAACCCAGTTCAGCAGCCTGGACAAGAGGTTTCACTTCTCTGTTTCACCTTCTACTATGTTTGTTCTGTAGATAAGCAGGCCTGGTTACTCAATCCCCATTGAATTCCTTTTGTGAATATGAAAACACATTCACAGAGAACTTGTAAAGTGGCCTGTAAAGCTTGAATGGAAATGCCATGCCCACACTTACCAGCCTAACTCAGAGGAGAACCGTTCCCTGAATGGTTTCAGCAAGCATCATGGCAAATCAAGTCAGACAACAGAAAGATGAGATTTTAATTTCTGGATTTCTGGATGTGTTCTCAAAAGATCAGATCCTTTTCCTAATTCTGCTTTTGTAGCTGGCATTGGCCTGAAAAAAATTGACAGCTTGAGAACCAGAGGTGGGAGGGAAAAGGGGATCTTGCTGGCACTGTGAACAGGGTCAGCACTCAGCTTGAGTAGGACCTGCTTTGACCTTTTCTGTCTCTCTTTTGGAAAAGACAATTGGGTAAAGGGAAGCAGCTTTGTATAACTTCTGAGAGATTTCTCCATGTCTTAAGGAGAGATTTCTCAAAAAATTGAAAATGTCACAAAACTAAGCTAACATGGGAAACACTTGCACCTTAATCACACTGTATTTTCCAAATTTAGTGAATGATTCATCCTATTTAGTTTCTCCTTTGACAGTGCTTAATGGCAGATATTTCAGAAAAACATGCAAGTAACTTTATAAGTAGATAGTCTAAGATTAGGCTGCCCAAGACAAGTTTCTTCCTAAAGCCAGGTAGCTGACTGATGGCCTGGTCCAAGAAGGTTTGTTTTCCCACAGTAGTGTTTCAAAAAAGGTGCAATGATACACTGATTCCCTAGATTGCCTAATCACCCACTGAATTATTTGTTATTCCAAAGTACAAGTTATTAGAAACAGAGCAGGAAGGAATGTTTTGAACTGTCTTGGTTTCTAACCTACTCAGATGAACCAAAGCACTGGAGAATTATTTTAAGTGTCCTTCAGAGGGAGTAGTAAGAAAGTGTGATTGTTGAAAGTAGTTTCAGTTGCATCCGTTTTGGGGGCATGCCTCTATTTTCTGTGTGATCCCCCCACAAGAAAAAAAAAAGAAAAGAAAAAAAAAAGAGTAGTCAGAAGTAGGTTTGGGTAGTTTTCATAGTTTTCAGAGTCTGGGCTCAGTAAAGCATCTGAAAGCTAATGTTTATTTGGCATTTACATATACCTCTTATTTCAGCAGATGAAGAACCAGTAAAACATTCTCTCACATAACAATTTGCAACTCTCTGACTTCTGGCAGTGGCCAGAAACCCTGCAAAGTGAGCTTTTTCTTGTGATATTTCTGCTTTTTTGGTCCTCACTCCAGAAGGAAACAAGAAGCATAATAAACATCTAAAAACTTACTCATGGGAGCATTTCAGATGCATTTCAGTTATAGTCTGTCTCCAAAGCAGGGTCCTTCTCTAGAAGCATCCTTAGCTGATGACACTGACAGCCTGTGGGATAGGGTAGCTCTCTGCAGGTTGTTGCTTCAGCTGCTTGTGGCTGGCTGGAGTGTCTCTCTGATGAAAGAGAAACATTCCATTTTAAACATTTTTGCTGTAACTATTAGATGTTTTTTTCTCATTCATAGTTTGCATCTATCATAAAACAGACATTAGCCACAATTGTGTGCTCTTCCTATTTACCTCTTTCAGCCAATATGTTTCTGAAGACTTGAAGAAGAAGAAAAAAAAAGCCCATTCTCATCTTCTCAATCCTTCTAAAAAATTCCACAATAATAATGTCCAACCTTCTGATGTTACTGTAGCTTTGAAAGGATCATCTGTGGGGACACCATGAAGCCAGAAATCCCTACTGGTCAGTAGTAACAGCATAACTGGTTGGTCACCCTTGCCTGTGTGTGTGCTCTGGAGACAACAGCTTGTCTCCAGTGAAGCCTTCTAAAGCCTACTTCTTCTCAGCTTTTCAAGGCATTTTCTATGCCTTTTTGCTGTGGCCATCCCTTTTGTCTTGTGTAAGTGCACTGCAACCTCACAGTAGTGACCTTTATGTAAGTTATTTCATGAGTTACACTTGGAGATCTAGTTGTCAAATTATTTGGATCTCACAAGTTAGTGCAGAGACAAATACAGCCCAGATAGGCTGAAAACTGAGCTAAAAGGATGACCAAAGGTGGTTCCTAGGCACCTTTCTGCCCCTGCACTTCAGCCTGTGCAGATGCTGCTGTTGGCCCAGAGGCACAGTAAGAAATGAAGAAAATGAAGAAATTTTGGAAGAACACCAGGATATTTAATAGTCAGATGATTAATTGGTTCTAAAAGTGAATTTAAATTCATTTGTGGTGGAAGTTCACATCTTGAGAAGCTGCATGTCTACTCATAGAAGATCTTCCACTGCTAGATAATTTCTTGCACGTGTGAAGGAGATTTTTCCACATCTAATTCACCAGCTACACTGGGACTCAAAAGGAGTGGCAAATTACAAGCAAGGTGGCAGGGGTTTTGTTTCTACTCCAAATTCTGGTCAACTGTCTCAAGTTTCTCCTGCATTAAATATTTTGAAGCCTCAGACACCAGCTGGGAGTTGGGCAGAGGAAGAAAGCAGACACACAAAAGTTAATGAGATGCTGAGCTAAGAAGTTGATGTTCCCTGCCTAGGTAAGGGAAAGAGACCAACTCTTGCCATCACCCAGGGATTTTTTAGTGTAATACAGCCTTTGGAATTTATAATTCAGGCAGCTTGGGATAATGTTGTTCTGTCTTTTGCTGTAACGATCTCCCAGTGTGATAGAGTTACAAAAAGGGCAGTACATAATGTCGTTCACATTCATGTTTTCCAGGCCAGTTAAACAGGCTTTCATTTGTTTTAGAAGGAATCTATTCAAACTTTGGCAGAGCAAGTCAATAATTGTGTGTTTCCTTTTTTCCTCCCATTTGGAATCCAGTCTGGATCACGCACAGAGATGATGTGGGGGAGGAGAAAAAGGGACCTCCAAGAAGTGAAATGCCTTCCACCATTAAATGAAGCAAAACTATTCCATTTCATGCACTGGCCTCCACAGCAAGTGTATTAATGCAGCACTTCACCCTGTAACAACAAAACAGAGAGGCCATTGCCCTCCCTGCTGCAGTCCCAGCTCTGGCCCTTCTCTGAGCTGTTTTTTATCCACCCTCTCCAGACAGATGCTCAGGCTGTGGCCCCTGGAGCCATCTGTTCCAAGGCCTGATCCAGATTTCTGGCCCTACTCTGCCTCCTGCTTCTGACATCTGCTCTATCTCCAGCATGTTCTGGGCATCACTGCCACTCAGCTGTGCCTTTCACTAGACACTGGTTTGTTCTGCACTTGCACCAGCAGCTCACTGGACCTCTGCCCCACTAGCAGCCAAGTCCTTTTAGCACTGAAATGAGCTGAATCCTGAAGAAATTAGGCAGGCTACATGTAAAACAGTGCCTACATTTATATAAACTTGTCAAGAAGCTTCCATCTGGTAGGTGGTGAATGGAGATGGAGGATACAACCCTGGGAGTGCAGACTCAAGGAAATATGGAAGGTTGTTGTGGAACTTCCAAAAGGCAACATCTGCTCCCCAGACTCTAAATGAAGTCTAGCAGAAGAGAGGTGTGCCAGAATCTTTATCAGCTGCCCCAGTAAGGTGAGCAGTTCCCATGTGCAGAATTCATCATATGAGCCTGGTCTTCAGAGGATTTTGTGAATACAGTGGTGAGCTCTGAATAAAAACCTGATAAATTCCTCTAGGATAAACTGTAGTTCATCATCTAACCCTTTTCCTCATTTAAGTCACTGAATATTCACATTTTTTCTTAGTGGCAAGTTGAAAAAAGTACACTCAGGTAGCATGCACAAAGGCAGGGTAGTTGCTGTTACCTGTTCCACTCTGAAAGATTAACTATGAAAGCTTAGCATCACTGACCAAAAACCTCACCCTCAATGTTGGGAGAAAAGGAAGAAAAAGAGAAAGCCCAGTAACTAACAAAATTGTACTGCACCAATCCTCTCCCAAATTTGATCTCTTGCAGGTTGGATCCTCAATCCATCTCCTTTGTTTATGCCTCAAGTGTAAACCTCTTCAGCTCACATTGTTCTGCTTCAAGAGCTAATTCCATGTGAGTCATGGTTCTGGAATTCCAATAAATATGGCTGTAGCCCTGTAACCATGCTTTAGTTTGTTGCTACAGATCATTTTGGCACAAAATTAGTCCTGTTCTTATCTTTGTTTCTGTAACTCTTCTCAAAAAAAAAAAAAAAAAAAAAAAANNNGCTGTTAGAAAAAAAAAATAGAGAGAAAAAAAGGAGCTTCAGGCCTGGCTGTGGCCTTTGGGTGCAAAAATGGGAGAAAAATTTTAAACCCACAGAAATAGTTCATGATTTGTTGAACCAGTCCACAGAGAGAGTTGTGTGTCCTTGCCCCTGTAGGCCCCTGAAGTGGAAAGGTCTGTGCTCTCTACAAGGACAACTCTGTTTCTGCTGAGCAGCAAAGTATTGCTATTTGCTAATTGTGGTAGGATCAGAATGGGGAGGCCCCAGTGGGACTGCTGTTAGGTAGGGGTGTGTTTCCCAAAATCTGTTCCAATGACATTTTTATGGTTAAATATGTTGCTCATGAGCTACTTGTGGAAATAAAGAGTGAATAGCTAATAATACTGTTTCCTCCCTCCCCCCTGTCCCTCCCTTTTTACCTTCTTCCCTTTCTACCTTCCTCCCTCTTTGCCCTCCTCCCCTGTCTTGTTCTTTTTCTGTTTCAAGTACAAATATTTTTTTGCATTTGTTTCTCAAGATTAAGTTATGAAAAAGTTCTTCAAGTGAAGTGAAATCCCAGTCAGAACCATGGCAAAACCTTTTCCTAATAGGGTTGTCTGTATCAGCTAGTTAAGGCTGTCCCTGGGGCCTGGAATGCAGTGCAGTAACTGAGATATCTATTTATAAGCTAGTTGAGAGATAATTGTGTTTATCTAATATTTAATCATTTGTATGAAATTTTACAAATAAATCAGTCTGTTGGATATTGGCCTAGTATGAATTATTTCTATCCAAAAATACAAAGCAGAAAATCACAGGCAGGGTAACATTCAGGCACAATTGGTCCTTTGCAGTTCCCTCTGGAATTCACTTTGGTTTACATCATGCTGAGAAAAGCAGGGCTGTTTAGGCTGCAGGTTTCTAGGCCTGACTTGAAGGGCATTGCACCTCAGAACACTGTGGTGGTGTGCTGTCCCCTCTGAGCAAGGGACTGCAGCTGGCAGTGCTGAGCAGGGGAGGCAGGATGTCCCCAGACCTCTGCCCCAGCACAAAGCAGATTCTGGCTCTTCACCTGCTGCTTTGCTCTTGAGCAATACTTCGTAAGGAATGACCCTTTATCTTCAAATTGCTTCAAAGTGAGCAATGCTGGCTGGAAGCCAACACGTTTTCTCAACTACTGGAAGGTGTTACTTTGTGAACATCATTCTTTTTAAATTTCTTTTTAATGACACCAAGTGCTTGTTTCTAACTGAAGTAACATGCAGCCCCAAGCCCAGTTTGTAAGCCTGGGCTCCTAAATCTGCATTTATTCTCTTAGCAAGAGTGAGTATCATTCACAATTGCTTCCCAAAGAGGTGCAGGTACACATCAGTGTTGCTTCCCTTACAAATGAGTGTAGGAGGTCAGCTGCAGGGCAGAACCATCCCATCAAATAAGGAAGGACACAGACTTTTCTTGCGTGTTTTCTGGGAGAAAAGAATTTCTTCATCCATGATTTCCACGTGAACTTGCCACAGTTTCACTGCAAGCTCCTTGATAAGATTTAGGTAAAGTAAATAGATTGCATTTTGTTTACAGCACATGATGAAAGAGTGTGTATTCAGGCCAGGGGAAGATCCCATTAAATCTACTTATACTGGGTTTATGCTTACGCAGTGCAACGCTTTTACATTGTTCTCTAGGGAATTGTGCTGGGATTGTCATTGATGAGGACAGTGCCCTTCAGCTTCCTCTGTCTGACAGAACCCCATTTCCAGCAACTGGGTGGGCCTCAAAAGGCAGCTTAAACAAGTCTCCAAAAGATATTCAAATTCAAAAGAAAATTACTTTTTCATCCTTCTGTTGTGAAATTTACAGCAAATGCAATGCAAAGAGCATTATCTTTTGCACTGAACTAGTCTAGTGGGAAAAGCCTTTTATAAATAACTGCAAATATATAATTTAGTACCAGATATATAAAATTTATTTTTATGCATGTGCATTAACATACATATATATGGATCTATAGTTATATGTACTGAGATGGCACTGGAATTTCTGTCCAACATAAAGAAAGCCATCCTTTTTTGAACATTCCCTGAAAATTTGTCCCCAGAGTGGAACCTTTCTTACAATATAGTTTGTTACCAACCTTGTCTTCATAAACAGTAACTACTATCTTTGTCATCATTGAAAGCAGCAGTCCAAAATTTACTGACAAGAAAGAATTTAATTACCTCAACTGTTGTAACTTGCAGATCAGTCAGCAGAGCATCCCAAGATAAGGTCCATCCATAAAAGATAAGGTCTGACTACAAGGCCACACTGTGCCTGAGAGCTCCTTGACTCAAGTGCTTTGCCCAGATGAGCTCAGGATGTTTGATCCAGAGCCATGTCCCTGTCCATGTCCCTGCCCTGCCAGCAGCACAGCCCGAGAGCCCAGCACTGCAGCCCTAGTCCTGGCTCCAGAGACCCTTCCAGCCCTGACCTGCAGCAGCAGCAGCAGCCAGGTGAAGACCAAGAAGTTTCTACATCACTCAAAGTCCAGCTCAAGACTGATTTTGATTGATCTGTTTCATGTGTGAAATTCCTCCTGGCATATAACCTAAGTGATTCCAGAAATATGATCCATCAGCATCCTACCACCTGTCGTGTGGTGTATGCAGCCACTGTAATCCTACATTCACCCTCAGGGGAACATTTTCAGTATTCCAGGCTTTGATCTGTACTTGGATTATGCAGATGTTTCAAAATGGCTCTGAATGTAATGGTGAGTGTTTCAGCTTTTTGTTTGGTCCTGGAATGAGTTGGGCTGCTGCTTGGAGCCTCCTTAAGAAAGGACCTAATGTCAGATCAAAGATTATTGTAGCACACAAGGATCAATGGATCCAGGAACTGCTATGAATTAGCAACTGAGGTTAAAATAAAGAGTGGAGATATTTTTGTTAACCTCATTTGAGATTGATTGTAGTAATTATCTCCATTGATAGTACCTTGATAAAACTAAAAGTCCCTTAGAGGCTGCCAGTTCTGCAGGGATCCCTTTTAAGCCACATCATTGTTGTTGGATATCTGATGAGGACATGACGATGAGCTGGGGGCAGAATGGAACTAAGCTGATCTCACTGCTCATAGAAGGACCACCTCTGCTGCCTCTGATAGCTGTAAAGAGCTTCAGTAGTGACACCCATGGATTTCTTCTGGTTAATGAGGAGAGAGAAGGAACCCACTATATACTCAGGCAGCATGAGGTGGGAAGGGAGTCATCCTTCCAGCATGCAGGTGTCATCACTAGATCCTTCCAGCATGCACATGTCATCACTAGATCCTTCCCCCATGCCCAAAGCCCTCTGCTCTTCTGGATGTTCAAAAGGCAGACTGCAGGTTCCAGAAGGCCTTGAAGAAGTTTTTGTAGCTGTGGCACTGCTTCCAGTCCTGCCCCCAGCTTTACTGCAGCACAGCCAGCCAGCCCTCCTCCTGCCTGTGCGGTGGGCTTGGCCCTTTCTGGCCCTTGTGGGGTTGCCTTGTTGTGGTGGCCTTCACACCAGTGGAGCTGCAGCGAGCTCTGTGTCACCAGGGGTGCTGAGCACACAGGCAGAGCTGGGCAGCTGGGGCAGGAGTGGCTCTGAGGTTGTGCACACACCCAGGACGTGAGCTTGGGTAAATGGGCCTGGGTCCAGGAGAGGGAGAGGGTCAGGGCTGCCTTGTGTTTCTGTATTTGTGGGAAGTGAATTAATGTGTGCAAAATTCCATCACGCTCACTTAACTTATTTGAGACAATATCACAGAGATTCAGTTCTGAATGCATCCAGAGCCCTGCTAGCCTTTATTCATGGTAACACGAAGTTTCATTCCAACCTTTGATGCACTTCCCCAGACCCTCATTATTTAAAGTGTGGTTTTGCTCTAAAGACTGCCTGTATAAAATTGGCATCTGCTTCCTTAACAGATATATTCCATGTGTGAAATCAGAATACCGGTCTAGTGACTTCAATGGCAAGAATATTTTTCACATGCTCCTTTTTTTGTTGGTGGTAGAGAGGCTGAGCTGCACTCTTGAATCTCAGGCAATAGCAGTATTGCACTTCCCTTTTAACCCGAAGCTTTTAGCCAAATGAGGAATAGTGGACTATTTCCTATAAAAGGAAAAGTGACAATGAAGAAAGTCCTTTTGGTACACATCTGTTGATGCACTAAGGGTATGCACTGGTCACAAATCACAGGAAAAAATCAGACAAAAGAGGATAATCTCTTGCTTTACACTTCCAAACCAGTCAAACATCCTTTCTTTCTTGCAGAGCTTTTTATACTGCGCTACTGGGATGGGGTTTTTTGAGGGCTTCTTTTACATGTTCTCTGCTAGCTCCCCTTGGCTGCATGGCCTCTCTCTCAAACACATAAGCCTTTGTGAAAGAGAGGCAGTAAAAACTCTCCCCCCTCCTATGCCTCATGTGTACTTTCATCTGGGGTAGTGACACATACTTGTGTTTGATGTGGAGGTTCCTGTAGGTTTAATTATATGGTTTCTTGTGGAATGCAATCGTTTCTTCAGCTATCAAGTGGTGGTCACTGTGTCTGGCCAAAGACAGTATTAAACTTCATTAATTCCTGCTCAGTCAGATTCTGCACTCATTCATCACTCTGCAATCCCATGGAAGACAAAGAGGGTGCCTGGTGTGGAGGGATGGGGTACAATGACATGCACCACACAGGGGTAATTCAGCATAGCCTGGTCTCAGGCTGTTTGGGGCTGGGCATGAGTCACAAGGAGAAGAACCTCAGCTTGACTTTCACATCTAAAGTGAATCTCTTTGCTTAACAAATCAGAAAATCATGACTGTCTGAAACAGAACTTTGCCAAAAAAATCAGAATAATGGTATTAAATAATTCAGTGATCTTCCAATATTTCACTTGAGAAATCTAACCCAGGTTTTGTGAAATTGGAGGAAGCTGATTGTTTTCTCTGGAAAGGTTTGTTGTAGGGAAGGTGGGTTTAAGGAAAGGTAAGCTCCCTAACCAGTGAGCCTTTGTAAAATGATAGCTTTACATACAGGCATGGTCCACATATATGTGGATCATACAGGGATGGTCCACATCTGCAGGCTGGTCACACAAATAATGAAACATCTTTTTGGGTCTTACTCGCAATTAAACAGAAAGCATGGAGATAATACACAAAATTTTCTCTATGTAAAGACTTGAAGGCCTGGCAGCTACAAAGCTGGGTTCAGCTCCATTCCTACTTCCCTGTCTGTTGTAGGAGAGCATCCTGTGCAATGCTGGAACATCCATGTAGGTCACCTCCTCCCTATAAACCTGGTAGTAAACTAGGTGCCCTCACCCTGAGCTGCCCTGTGCCCCTCTGAGCCATTAACATCTCCCTTACATGGTGTGGGGCTTAGAGCAGATGGGGCTCTGACTAATACCATCTACACTAAGTCCCCTCTTACAGTCCCTTCCACTTTATGACAGACTTTATTACTGCAGCTGTGTGCTGGCCTCATGGTTTCAATGATTTTTCTGTAATACTCTCAATCCCTTCCCTGCTCATTGCTCTGACTGATTGGTTCCTTACTCTCACATTAAATTATGTTACATTTTTTTGCAGCAAACTGCATTATGCTGTATTACAAGCTGGTATTTACCATCTGCTGGTCCAATCTCACTAACAAGCCAAAGCCTTTTGAATAAAAGGCATTTTAGTTTGTACTGCCTCTAATACCAGTATTCTCTACAGACCTGAAACACATAATTTTTTCATCAGGTATTTTGCAAATAGATCCAAGCCGGTTCCAGGACATCCTACAGAACATATCTGTGGTGAAATATTTGCAGGATTTGGCCTTTCCAAGGCAGACAGGTAAGACAAGCAGCTATTGCAGCCTTTTTGTTGCCCTCTTGCAGTAATTAAAATCTCCTTTCACAAGTGCACTCTCCTTCCTTCTCGTAATCTGGTTTTTGATGTTGCTCCCAGTTTGATCAGTTCTAGAAACCAATCACCACAGGCTTTCCCCCAGGGGACTGTTAATTGCTGACTGACTCAAAACCACTGGACCATTACACTGACTGTATTTTTTTAGATTTCTAAAAGATACTCAATACCACTGTCCACCAATTTGCTACATCTCAACCTGATGGAGTCCTGAGAACCCTAAATGTCCCAAACCCAGAAGTCTCCAACTCTCCCCCCACTTCCCTCTGTAATGCCTGGGAGAGAAATAAGCCTCGCGGCCAGGTTCCTCACGTGAAGAAAGGTAAAGTTTTCAGTGTCTGATTGTTCCACTGAGTCTGTTTTAGATTTGTTGTTTTCATTGATCTAAATTTGAAATATAAATCAGCCTAAAAGATAAACTACTAGTTCAGTCTTTGGCAATGGCAGTGGAAGGGAAGGAAGGGTTGTGATAATGCTCAGAAATGGTGATGATGCTCAGAAATGCTCAAGATTTTGGAAACATCTTCTTATCCCCAGCTGAAATGAAGTTGCTGTGAATTGAGACTTTGGGAGTAAATTAAGAAAGGGTAAAGGCAGCCCCAGGCCAGAAGGATATTGAGAAGGTCAAAGTAGAGCAGGTACCTCAGGCTCTGTCATGAATTCACTTGCAAAAAGCCTACAGCAAGACACCTCATTTTAAAAGGAACTAGCAGAAGCTAGCAGCCCAGGGAATATGTCTGGGACTTGGTGCAGATTATTTCTTCATGCTAACAAATGTGCATTTTCTGCCCTACATGGGAATGTGCAGTCGTTGAGCTCTGCTCTGCAGCTCCCTTACCAAAGGGGTGCCTCTGGTGGTAGCTGTGCACAGCAACTTCTGGGTGAGTGCCAGACTCAGCTGTATTCTCCTCACCCTGACTTCCACGCTGCTCTACACCCCTTGACTGTGCTTGCAGTGTGGATTTTTAAATGGCTTGAAGTGTTATTAAAGCAGGACTTGAAAGAAACAGCTTCTGCAGACTGAGGAGTACAGTGTCAGCAAAAGGAAACTGTCTCTCAGCAGAATAACTGCATGTGTCAAATGATTCCTGATAAATATGTCTGTGCCACAAGACCAAGCACTACCACATTCATCTGATACATTTCAACTAGTTTAAGGCTTCAGTGTTTACACTGGTTGGCTAAACAATATAAGCTTACACATTTAAATATAAAAATACACCACTCTATGTAATAATGAAAAATATTCAAATATTTTACTATTATAATACCACATTATAAGATGTTGTTATTGCATGTAATATAATTATAAACATGTAAATAAAAGCATGGGTGTGCTTTGAATTGTTCTGCATGCTTCTGTTCCAGAATATGAGCTCAGCCTTCCCCCTTCAGCTGTACAGAATATGAAGAATAATAAGCACGTGATTTTTCTGCTCACTTGAGTCCCACCAGTGATTGTGAGCAACCCAAGGGATTAGGAAATGAGGGAGAAGAGCCTGGATAGAAACTTGGGAGCATGAAGGTGAAAGGGTTTCTAGAGGCTTATGCAGTGCTTTGGAAAGTTTGCAGAGAAGTTGTGGTTTCACATTAGTTCCCTTAATCATCTACAGGCCGGGAAATTAGAGAGAAATATTGGAAACTGCAGTGACACCAAGTGTGATATGCTCTACAGGAATATGCAGTCAGCTTTACTGACAGGAGTAACATCTTCCAAAGGGCTTGGGAAATCGATTCCTAACCCTATTTTGTGGGGAGGGTAATGTATGGAATTACCATGACTCAAATATCCTCTGACCAAGTTCTTTCAGATGTTTCACTCAACAAGAGTTTGATGTTTAGTATCAAATTTACTTATTAGTAGGTGTTTGACATTGCATGGAATTCTGATATAACAGAGTGATACAGCAGTGTCCTGAAATCACAAAGCAAACACAATAAAGCAAGTTGGATATACAGTTGGATTGTAATACATGATTTCCATTACTGGCTGAGAGCAGCTCAGACCCATTCCTCTCTTCAGGGTCCATTTTGTTGGCTTTTAGGCTCTGTGTGGGGCTGAACCACAAATTGGTTTCCCCCATGCTGGTGTGGCTGGCTCAGGAAGACAATACTACCTGTTAATCATTTTAGGAAAGACTATTTTCACAACCAGTTGACCCACTCAATAGATACAGCTGTTTATCTAAAATGTGGGCCACCCTCTGGACCTCTTTACAATTTCAGCTTCCTGTACTACATCTGTGGTCACTTCCTGTGTGGTTTTCTGAGCTTCACGAGCACATCATCCTTGCCTGTCTTCTTCAAGCCTTCTTCCATGGATGAGTTTTGTTAATTGCCCACGGAAGTCCCCAATGCCTCAGAGCAGGCAGTGGTTCCACCCACAAAGTGAGAGAGTTCATACATAAAGCATTCCTGTTAGCAAAGGACAGAATCCACACTCGTATGTTTTAGAGACAGGATCTCACCATCTAAACCTAACTTTTAGTTGTTTTTAACCAAATAACACAGGCTACACTCTTACTTCTGGAGGCAATCAGCAGCACGAGTCCATAACCCAGCCTGACCCTGTGCCCTGGGCACTGCTCTGCCTGCCAAGGCAGCGTGTTCAATCAGCAGCCTCTTCTGTAAACTGTGCTGTGCAGCTTGAGTGCCTGCCATCAAAGTAATAGTGTCCAGCATTTTTTTAAGGGTGGTCATCTTTCTGGGTTTTGTAAGCCATTTTCCCCGTCTGGAGACCATACATGGCTAAGATTTATGTATATTTCTTTTCGATGGCCTATTCGCTAACCCTACAAGATTGTGCATGAAACATAGGGTATCCAAAACTCCTTTATCCCAGGATGAGGGAGGAGCAGAGGAAAAGATTGAAGATTAAACAAGTGAGACCAATATTAAGAATCATTTTTTATTGCATTCTTTAGAGTGAATACACTTTTACAACACATTTTTCTCCTAAATGATGTGTTCAGGCAGAGGCCCAATGTTGTAAAAAGACACATAATTGGCACTCAAACAGGTCTGAGTTATTGCTTGGTTGGTGTAATTTTACACCTGTCACTGCCCATATATTTAGAAAGAGTGAAAAAGCCAGGCCTGGGGTTGTTTCCCTGCTGGTTGCCTCCAGGCCGTGCTGACACGCTGGCTGGATTTATAACGCGCCTTTGCAAAGTGCGGGGCCTGCAGAGGCCAAAGCGAGAGCTCACCTAAAGCACAGCCTGCAGGGGCTCAGCAAGTGCCCCCTGGTTGCAGCCCCACAGGAGCTGCATGATTTGCAGGATGGCCCAGCTCTCCCTGACACACTGGTGCCAGTGTCCCTCCCCGTGTGCCCCTCCTTGCCCAAGGCCAGTGGGCAGCACGCTGAGATAGCCACCTTCTAAGGGCACCTTTATTAGACACTTCTGTGCTGGTTTTGGTTTGTTTTCTTCCTTGATATTTGCTGAAAGTACCTAGCTTGTGACCTCAGCTGTTTTTCTTGAGCTTAAAATATGCAAATATAGTAGAAATCCAAAAGAATTGCCAGCCAAGAGTGCCCAGACATCGGTAGTATTTATCTAGAAGAATAACAGTGCAACCCCAATCCTCCCTAGTTCACCTTCTGGTGGCTGGGAACAAAAGGCTGGACAGGACCAGTTAAAAAGCTTGTCTCTCTCCCTGCTATCAGTTTTAAGGTCCAGCTTGCCCCAGGCTGGTGAGTTCCTCTGTCCAAAGGCAGAAGCCCCCCTGGGAGCCAGAGTACTTGACCACAGTGCTCCAGCTGCTCACTGCAGGTGTCCCAGCCTGGGGAGGCCAGAGATGGGGGAAGCAAAACAACTGGAAACTCAGCTCATGAGCCCAGCTCTGCTAATCCCCTGCAGAAATGTTTGTCCCGGTACCTCCGGGCCCTGGACATTGCATCCTAATCCTCCTCCTTCATTTGACCCAGATAGATGATTACTTTTTAATTCTTATTTTTCTAGTTAGTAAGTGAGTCAGGAATGAGGCAGTTTTCTGCAGAGCTCCAGCAATGATTTTCCTCAGAATCACATGAATCACATCCCTTCACATGGTGCAGCTGACCCCAGCAATGGCTGTTGCTAATGCAGCCGTGGGTGGCAGGTTCAGCACAGGCAGCACGGCTCCTCCCATGCTGGGCTGCTCGGAGTCCATCCAGCCTCCTGCACTTCCCAGGCAGGCTGGCATCCCTCTCCTTCTTCTGTCATGGAGCTCTGGTTTGCATGGCAGAGAGATATTGTGCTCCAACACAACCAGCACCACTTTTTCACACCAGCAGTTGTTTTCTCATCAGATTCATTCAACTGAAGTTGGCCAAGCAGCATTAATAGGTTGGAAAATTGGGGTATCATCTGTTTTTAATAGTTTTGCAGTGCTGAAAGAAGGCTGGCTGTAGGGCTGATACACCTCTGAATACCGCCTGTTCAAACAGATACAAACACTTTGATTTAAACATCATGAAATTTTATACAATTACTTACTTTGGATACTTTTCCCTCTCAATTTCTGAGAGTCATTAATTATATTAATTTCACATTTTCAAGTGAGTTTCTTTTCCTATTGTGCTGAAAGGAAGAAAATTGTGTCCTGTGAATTGACATTTGCATTTTTTGCATGTCCAGATGGTAAAACTCCAAGAACACCTGAAATGGCAGGAACTTTGTGACACAGTCAGGCTATCAACAGGTCCTCTGAAGCCAGCGGGGAGCAAGGTAAGAAACAATATTACACATACCCTACTTTGTCCCTTCTCAGCTTAAACTTTCCAATTTCCTGTGGCCCTAAGTCACATAAGAAAAGGTCTCACCACCACCCCCCCTCCACCCCAGCTCTGAGCATCATTGCCTTAGTGTCATATTATATTCACATTTGGGACAAATATTGAAGACAGAGATCTGTTTTTTACATTTTTATCTGTAAATTCTAGCCCAGAAATTTAGGGAGACCTGCAAGCCCAAAAAACTCAAAGTCAAGAGGGGCCCTTCAAGAGGGAAAGATTTCCCGGAACGAGCTTTCTCATTGTAAAAGGCTAAAATTATTGCTCTCCTGTGATTTATATTGCAAAGGCCTTCAGTCTTATAGAGCACCTGGAATATTCAGCATTAATTCAGAAACAAAGCTCTGTGTTGTTGATAAAGCATATCTCTGCAGAATCTGTAGTATCAGGGTACCTGTGTATATTTTACACATCAAGAGATTATCCTGAATGTGCTACTACTGTAAATCTATTTGCTGTTTTTGGCATAATTCACAAGCACGAAATGCATGTGGCTACAACAAAGCCCTCTGGCTGCTCCATCAATTACTCCTCATTTTCTAGCTCTGACTTGTATATGCTTATACCTTCCCAGAAAAGATGAATGGTGAGGGATGAGAAAAATTTAATTTATGGTTTCACCTCAAATTAAGTCTTAAGTGGCACATAATTAATCTTTAGCATTGCAATGCAGCTACAGATACAGTGAGGTTCTTCACCATACCAGCCTCCTGTGAGAGATCCCTGACCATCTTTACCCTCACCCAGATGTGCCACGGTTCAAGCATTCTGAACTTAACTGCTCCTCTCCTTTCTCCTTGACCCTCAGTTCTGCCCTTGGGGCTCCCCCACCTCTCAAGCCCACAAAACCAGTCTTGGGCAATGTGTGGCCCGTGGTCTGGGGGAAAGCTGCTGCCTGCTAGCAGAACAGGCCAGCCCTGAGCCCTGCATCCCTCTGTCCATGAGTTTCCTTTCCTATCTGACTGCACCCTTCACTCCTCAATCTATGGCATGAACGATGGAGTCAGCATGAATAAAATGAGAGACCAAAGTTAGAGACATGGAAGTGATTCTTCCTCTGCTCCTGGTCTACTTTAGACATGTGGACACTCTCTGGACCTGCAGTTTCTGTTTGGGTGCTCTTTATTCCTTTAAATCTCTCCATTTGGCCTCCAGTTAATGACTGGCCAAGACTCTGACACCTTCAGCTATAGGTAGGTACTTGTAGCTCTGGTGTCCTTAGTCCTGAGAGCTATCCTGAATTCCCTGTCCTTGAAAGTTAAAACCATTCTTCATGTTGTCTGACCTCATGGGGTTGCTGGTTAATTTTTATTCTTTCAGGGGCAACTGGGCACTGAAGCAAATAAAGCCAAGGCCTTGTTGAATGATTTCCAAATGTAAGTGACAGACTTGCAATAGGAAGCAGCAAGGCACAATTCCCACCTGGGACCTTACCATCTCTGGCACTTCTGCAGTCACTGTTTTGCATGTGTTTTAATTTATTTCTGGTGTGCAGCCTTCCCTTCTGTCACTCCTCTTCCAGGTAACCTCTCAATGTCCAGTGTACCAGACCATGTTTCAGGGACCTCTGATAGTGCCCTGCATTTCAGTTCTTCCTTTTTGCCTGTTCTTTTCTGCTGCTACCTGAGGAAAATTGTTTCACCCATGACAGACCCATCATAGTCCTGGGAGTGTGATTCATTGAGCTGCATATGGTCCTGTGCAACTGTCCCTGCAGGAGCAGACCCAGGCTCCCATTCTCTTTCCTCTAAAAAAAGATATGATGAAAGCATACCAGAAAGACCACCAGAACATAACAAGAGATAAAGTCCCTGTCATCAAAGCCCCTAGACAGATGTTCCTTATTCTGGCAGCTTGTGCAGAGAAAATGCAGCCATGGCTATTGGAGAGGGAAAGGTTAAGTGAGGTGTACAGAATGCATTGCTGGGAGAGGCCAGGGAAGATTAGGGGGTTTATGCCTTTTTTTCTCCCTGACAATATCATGCAGCATCTCAGCACTGTTAGTAAGCACCTTGTGCTGCTGTAGGAGGATTTAACATCTCAGATCCTGCTTTTGGGGCATGCTGCCTGCCCCTGGAGACAGCCCATGGCTCAGGCTGGCTGTCCCCAGCAGCACTCAGGATGCCACAGGACTGGGCTCTCCAGCTTGGATCAGCAGGAGCACTCCAGTGTAGCACGAAAGCCAAAACATGAAGCTAGAGGAATGTACACAAAGGAGAAAAGGCAAAACAGTGAATTTCGGGATAACTCCTGACTGAGGCTCCCTGGAAATGTAATCATGACCCAGACTCATTTGCCAGCACTGGTAGCTGGGACAAGTGTTTGGTCTCATGTTTTTCTATCACCAAACGAAGGCATGGAGCTCTGCATGGAATAATATTATGGGTTGATTGATTGCAGATTAAGAGCCTGAATAAAAGCTTAATGACGTCAATGGAAAGATTCTCATTGGTTTGAGACAGCCCCAAGATGCTGCTGGGCCGATGAAGTGGATTTTTTTTATTTTTTAAATGCAATCATTACAATGTAAAAGCTCCTGTTGGACAGAAATATCTCACATAAGCAGCATTAAAAAGAGGTCTGAAACAAAAGGATGGATTTAGATGCCCAAGATTGGTATTTCAGCACAGATGTATGTTCATGTGATGTTTCATCACAATGTACTTCACTTTGCATTGGAGAGGGAAAGCTCAGGTGTGCTCAGATGTCTCTCATAAGTGAGATGTTCTTTAAAAATTTTTTTCTATGCTTCCAAGGACCTGCCTGTCACTGGGGAGGTCTTTACCAGCCCAGAGTGATCCGTGCAGTCTGCGTGCTCGCAGGAGTGTGTCATGCTTGGCACAGAGGCATCGACTGCAGGAAAGACAGCAGCCCTGTGCCCTCTTGCTGTAGCATATGCTACCCATAGGAAACACACACACAAACACACAGATATTCATTCAGCTTTGTGTTACAGGTTATTGTCCTCTTTCTTCAAAGCTAAGGAATTTTCATGAGGTGTGTATACATCTGGTATCAGATCAATCCAAGATTATGATAAAGAGATTATTTATAGCTCCACGTTGACATTTGTTTGTTGTATAGATGACATCAGCGTGCCAGACATTGCTTTAGCTCAATATTTCCCACTTTTATTGCATTTGTGATCCTTTATATGGCCACAGAACAAATCATTAAGGAGGATTCCATGAAGGATAATGAGTACCATAATACTTCTAAGACTTGCATACACTCTTTAGCTGGACTCAAATTCTTTTCATCTGTCAAGCAAAGTTGCAAGAAACAGGAAATAGTGCATGTTGAATGACACATTTGCTTGTAATCTCAGATTTTGCAAATCCCCATGGTGTACCTGTGTTCCCCTTTTCTTCACTAATGAATTCTGACACTAAAACAGATGTTGCCCTCTAAATTCTCTTACATTATTTTATTTCCCAGCAATGCTGGCCGCTGCAGATATATTCAGTAAGAGGTAAATGCTCTAATATGTGGACACCTTTGTCATGTCTTCCCCCTTCCCCTCCTTTGCTCTTTGCAGATCATGGTGGATTTAATCCTGCATAATGTAGGGATGACAAGGGAATTGCAGCTTTTTAATATAAAGCAGTGATCAAATGTCTATAATTTTCTACAAACAAAACATTTCATTGAATAATTTGCTAAGGTGGGAAGGAAAATATAACTTTATTTTTGTTAAGTTCTGAATTTCTGCTATATTTGCAGTTTTATTACCAAAGCATGGAGCTGGACCTGAGCCTGAGCCCAGTCACAGATGCCAAATTGGGAAAGCAGCTTTGCACTGCCAGGCTGCCCAATCCCCTGTGAGCAGTGCCTGTGCAGCCATGGTCCCCAAAGCCACCAGGGACCACCCAGAGTGGCAGTGCCACCACACTGGCTGCTGCTGACCCAGCCATCCCCCTCCACATCGATTTGCCATAGCCCAAGATCCAGCCAGCTCACCCCGTTTTGTTGTTGGGGCTGGAGTGTTGTTTCACACAACTTTATAGATTTGCTCATAAAATATCTCTTTTGAGTAGCTGCAGAAAGCAGCCTTTCTGCCAGGGGACTTGCTCTAGCCAATTTTCTTTCTGTGTGCAAAATTTTACAGAAGAGAGAGGTTTATTTGTGCAAAGAAGGAAATGGATTGCATAGGCTCTGAAATGTTTATGTAAGAGACTTCACTAGCCCTGATCTTAGAGTAATTGGCTAAATTAAGTTGCCTCAGATTTCTTTGCTACATGGCATGAAATGCATGTGTAATTAAAGCATAAATGTTGTGCCACAAAATAATTTCATGCCTCTGTACAGCAGATCTGACAGTGGAGTCAGAGGCTGCACAAACTGTGTGAGGGTGGCCCTGTGATTGTCATTCAGTCTGTCCAGATTTCTGAGAAAACACCCGTTTGCCAGATGAGAACCTATTGATCTTTTTTTCTTCAATAACCCCTGTTCTTCTCCCCACTCATCACCTTTCTTTTAAATTTCTTTGTGCCACTCTTTAATTTTCCAGAACTTCCACATTTTTATAATGTCTTGAAAGCTTAGGGTAACAAGGGTAAATTTTAAAATGTGGGGAAAAGTGCTACTCTGTGGCCTCCACTTAGTCTATTATATCTGGCAGCAAATAAGAAACTAAAAGCTAAACTGCCAAAAAGATGAAATACCTCAAAAACATTCCACAAATTGCAAAAAGTGTAAAAAAAATATTCACTTCAGACTTTGCAAAATGAAAATATTTTTTTATTCCATTCTGGTTAGATTTTTTCCATCCTGATTTCTTATTGCAGCAACTAAAAGTCATGGCTGCTTAGGCCTGAGCTGTCCCTCAGCGGTGTGGGCTGTAAGAGGAAGGTTCACAAGCGTCTGTGTGGCTTTTGCTGGAGACTTGTCACCCCTGGGAGGAGAGGCACGGCTGTTTGTCTCCCATGGGTAAGGCCTTGGTAGCCACATATGGAGGTTTCCCAGGAAAATGGGAAATTCAGAGCGGTTCTTGGAATTGTCCTTCCCTTTATCTCACGGCCAGCACATAGTACTTGCCTTTTCCTCTCCTCTGGCTCCCTTGACCACTGATGGTGAGCATGACCACCAGGGACCTGCAATGGTGGTGGCTGTCCCTTGATCCATCACTGTGGCATCACAGGGCAGCGCTGAGTGAAAACTCTGTCACCTCAGGCTGGGGTTCAGGAACGGCAGGAGGTCAAGGCTCTGCACCGCCCTTGGGAGCCTTGTTTGCATCTTAGTTTGAGTATGCAGAGATGTGCAGCCCTGGTGAGCAGATCCTGTTTGGGGACAGCTCTCCTGTTTAGCTGGGTCTCCCTGGGACCAGCTGTCCCCTGCCAGGATCCCTTGCCTCTCCAAAGCAGTGATGCTGAGGGTGCAGCGTGTGAGGAGAGGCATGCAGAGGGCTCAGCTCAGCACGGCCTTGCCCCATGGTGTGCAGTGTGAGTGTCACACGGCACAGGGCTCTCCTGAGCCTGGCACTGCTGGGCTGTGGGAGGTGGCCCTGCTGCTGGCTGTCCCTGACACCCCAGGGACTCTCATCTGCACTGGGACAGGGTGCCTGCATCGCTCAGTGGGGTGAGATGCAGCCTGGTGTAGCCATCAATCATAAATAGGTGGCACAGAGAGGATCTTTCCCCAGGGGTCATCTGCCTATAAGTGCTGCAAATCCATGCTCCAAAGCCTCCACTTCCCTAAAACAAATAAGAGTGTTGCCTGAGCAAAGGATTGCCATAAAAACTGAACGAGCGATGCAGGATCTGCCCTTTTGTCACCTCCTCATTTTGTTTTTGCTGCTGCCTACACATGCTCAGGGGACACCTCCAAAGCCCAGTTTTTGCTGTGTTTGGCTGCTAGCTGCCAGCTTTCCAGGCTAAGATAGTATGTGATTTGGCTTAGGGATACATCACAAGTAGCTTTACATCAGAAATGGTAGTTTGCCAATTTTAGATATAATTAACAGACCGGAAAAAACTCTAAACAATAGCTTCAAGTAGCCTCAAGCCAGCTTGTGGGTAGAATATTAAATAGACTACATTTTTCAGAATGTATAAAGAAAATTAAGTCTGTGGCTGGGGAGTGGCTCCAGACAACCTGAGGGGAGCTTTGAAAGGCTCATTAGCTTGTGATGCTGAGATGAAAACTTTGCATTCATTGGGATGTTGGAGCCTCAGGAGTAATTCCTGGGCTTTCACAATTAAGACTCAGCCCAATAGCTCCTGTACTCACTTAACTTGAGAAAGGGAGAAGATGGCAGCTGCTGGTGTGAGGCTCATCAGAGGCTCATGACAGCCTGTCCTGCCATGATTAATAGGATAGTCATTCACATGAGATACTCTCTGGGGATCCAGGAGATTTGGGTTCAGTTGTCAGCTTTGCTATGGATTCTGGCTTCTCTTGTTTGCAATTCCCCCTCTCTGCCTTGTCATGTCTCCTGTGTTATTGAATGTAATGACTTCAAAGAAGAAAGAAACTCCTCTGGCAAAAGAGGCTGTCAGATCTCGATGCCACTTGGAACTAAGAAATACTTGTGATATAATTCAGCAGGCACTGAACTCAGTGTCAATTAGACAAGAAAAAACAGAGAGGGATTCAAAGCAGGACAAGAACAGAATGCAAAATATAATAGGAAATAATAATTTATGTGCATGTGAAGTCATAGCAACACAGAAAAATAGAGAGGAAGACGCTCCAACAATCCCTTTTTTCTTCTCTGGTCTCTAAAAGTTTCACCCATAAAGTATTCACAGTTTTTTGTGTAGCCTGCTCCCAAAGATGTCCACTCCCTCCATCAACACCACATGTCTGTGCCCTGCTTATGAAAATGGCAAAACATGGCATTCAGTGCCCGGCTAAAATGAAGCTGCTTGCCCTCCCCCACAAAGCCTGCCATTTACCCCAGGGGAAAAATAACTTTATTTCTGACAATTCCATGCAGAGTGCTATTTATTTCCTTGCTAATGGTTCAAAAAAAATGAGACTATTAAAATTAACTACTAAAGACAAAGCCTTGCCTCCTTTTCCCTAATATGTAACTAACTGGCTGGTTACCTGGTTACAGCAAAGACAGATTAAAAAAATATGCAATAAATTTAAGTCTTTTGCCAACAGCTGCAACATCATTGGGCAGTGAAGCAGGGTGTTTCCTGGCCTTTTTCTGTCTACCAGTGCTTCTATCAAAGGGATTCCTCTTCCTCTAGATCTCACCTGGTAGCTACTGCTTGATGTGTGCTGTGATTTTCTTTGCTGTGTCCTCTGGAAGGACCTGCATGTCCCCCAAACCCAGGCATTCTGTCAGCCATGCCAGTTTGTCAGATAAATATGCTGCTTCTCTGTGTGAATTCTGGGTCCTGGACGCTGTAGGACACCATCAGTTGCAAAGCCACCACAGTCCTGCCCCCTTGTTCCTGGCTTGTTCTTGCCTCTCTTTTGCCTCAGCCTTGCCTCTCTTTTTCATACTTTATACTTAATTCACACAATGTAGTTTCCACAACTTTTGTTTCCCTGTAGCTCCTGAAGCCACTGTTTTAGCCAGGTTAGTTACCACCCTAATCCTATCACACTTACCATGGCTTTCTTGAGGAAATGCCATCTCTCCTTGGCCTCTTGTCTTTCTTCTGTTCCCTGGAACCTCCCAAGCAGTCATTTTCACCATTTTTTTATCATCAGATATCTAATCTCTGTTAGAGAAATTCTGTGCAGGTCTTGTGGGTGTACTTTTTCATTCCTATTCCCATTAAAAAAAAAGAAAATCCAGACAAACAAGTAAAAAATGTAGATATTTACCTTGTCTCCATGAAGGATTCCATACAGAACTGCGGAAATTTTCAGCCTGAGTCTTAGAGATGAACAAATAAAAGAAAAAAATATATAAATTCAATAAATTATATAATGGAGCTTTTCAAACCTTCTGGCAGAACTTAATAAATCTTAGTTACTTAGACACATATTTATCATACAACTATTTCTAGGAATATGATATGTATCAAGGAGTATAAAATTTGCTTGCATTCTTGTGCAGACATATTATAAGGTGTGAGAAGAATGTCCTAGTCAACAACTGTGCTTTTATTTCAAAAGCTGGAATATATTATATTATAAATATAAGGAAAGCCAGTAAATAAAGATATTTCAGGAGGAACATAAACAGCTAATCCAAAAGTTAGAGTTTTCATTGCAGAGGATATTTTACTTCTGTGAGTTTTTTTTTTCATTCCAGAATGAATACTGCAAATGAATCCTTATTGTGAAAAAATACAAGATGGTTAAAACATCTTCAAACATCTTATACAACAAAAATGAAGACTTTGATTGAAATAAGCTTTTGGGAATAGATTATAGCTCATAATACAAAGAAAAAGACTGATGATGTCCAAATAGAAAAATGTTCCCTGTTATGAAAACTATATCATCATTTTTTTTTCCCTTCGGTTGATTTTATTAATTGAAGGCCAAAAGTATCCTCAAGACAATTAACTACAGTCAATGTTTTGCAAGTAAATTTTTTCCATTGGAAGACTTCCAGCCAGGTTTCCATTTCAGTTCTGTAGAACACATAATTGATTTTTCCATCTAGTTCTATTCTATTTGATGCATTTAGATCTGTATTAATCTCTCTGTTTATTGTGGGTGACATGTTTTACTAATTTAAAGGACAACTTCTTTTTTCCAGCTTTCTCAATGCAGTTTTGCAGTTCCTATCCACAACTTGAGTTCCAGATCTTGGTGCTCTCATTCTTGTGACATGACCTATCTGGTGCTTGTAACTGTGAGTCTTCTTGGGGGTCAGCAGGCACATGGACAGCTAATCTGGGCTGTGAGAACAGGCATGGCCATGCCTCAGGACACTGTTGTGGCCAGTGGGTGTGCTCCAGCCTCCAGCCCCTCTGGATGACTGCTCATGAAAGGCAGCAAGGTCCATCTGCAAATCCCAAGGTGGAATTCGGCCCTGAGAGCCAAACCCCTAAAAGCAGGGGTCTCTACAGGTGAGGGTGTCTGCAATCCTCCTACTGTCAGTGGTGCTCTGGTTGATGAAAGGAGTTGGAGAGCCTTTGGTGACCACATTTGGGCATCTGAAACGCCTGTCAACCCAACTGGTGTATCAGCCTGATCGCTAAGGACCACACTGATCACTTGGGCACCTGGAACACCTGTGTGCACAAATGTCCTGAGCTGTGATCTGAATCCTGTCTCTAGTTGCTCAATTAAGTGGTCAAATCCAGGAATCGTGGATCTCATATTTTACTGCAAACTTTCCCCTTGCACACAATGCAATGGCCCAAACCCTTCCAAGAACTTAAAAACAGGAGTAAACCCCCTTTTCCCATTCCCCTGTTGGACATGTAAAGCTAGATCAGAGCTGCAGAGCCACCACGGTGTGCTGGTTTATCACAGTAGTACCCATAAAGTACAAATTGGAACAGGGATGGAAGAGCTAAAGCTCAAGGTAAGATACAGGGAAGCCCCAAACTTTCAATGGTGTATTACAGATGATATTTTCAGCCTTTTAAGGCTCAAGAATAATCTTCTCTCCTCATATCATTTCACTATTTCAGACAGATAGAAAGTAACAGTACAGCACAGGAGTGAACTTGGGTTGCCTCAGGCAGGGAAGTACCAGCAGCCATTAAACAGAAGGCACAGCAGTATCTGTGCAGCAGGAGCTGCAAGAGGAAGGAATAGTCTGTTTCTTACTTCTTGTCCTCATTGGTTTGACTTTCTCTACCCTGACTGTGCTCTGCACCAGCAGTGTGAGGGAAATCGCAGCATCAAAATACCAAAATTAACATAGGCACAAGTTATTTGTCAGGTATTTTCCACTGGCTCTCCAGAATTTTTAAGGGGCACTGTCTGAGGACAGTTTTGCTATTTCTCTAGTCTAAAGATGGACACAGGAAAATTGCTGAGCAATCTACAGCTGGAACCAGCACCTAGTAAGACAAGGGGAATGTTTTCTTCCACTGCTATTGTTAAACTTTTATGTGAACAGTCTATCCTAGCAGCCTAAAGTTCTTCAAGACAAATCAGTGCTGGTTGTACAATTATTGGCAAAAAAGAGTCTCACTGCACATCTGTCTGGCCCAGCTACAGGCCTGATCAGGAAACCCCAGTGAGCATCTCTTCAGCCTCTTTCACATCACATGTACCTCTCCTAGTGCTGACAGCTGCAAAATAAACAGGGGGTTTCAAGGAGTAGAGCATGTGAGTGTTCTTTTGGATAACAATTTGGTTCCAGTTAGAGGTCAATATTCCCTCTAATGTTCCCCTAATAATGTTAATATTTTTTAAACTAATAAATACCTGCATGAAAGAAATCTCTAAAGAAAATTGTCCTTTACTTTTTCAGTTGCTCAGGAATTGTGAGAAAAAGGGATGCCAGGACACCCAGTTCAAGCTGTCTGCATGGCATTTAACTGAATGTTTGGCTATCTGAACAAGCCTTTCTTTTCCCAGCTTACTAAATGCCATGTAGCTTAAAACTTGCAACTGACTCAGCTGCTTATTCACCAACATCATTATTATTATTTTCATGTCATTCAGTTGCAACAATGAATGAGGGACAAATTGTTTTACCACTTTATCAGAAAAAAATGGTTACAGTGCACCCAAAATCTGATGACTGCTACTGTGTAGATTTGGCTATGTAATGCCTGACAGAGGAAGAGGCAGGCAAGACAGCTGACAGCTTTCTTGCACACACAACTCGCTGAACAATTCCCACATGAGCTTTGCCTGTTCTCAGCCAGTCCATGTTCCATCCTCTGATGGAAATGCCCAAGACCTAAGATACTGCAATTCATGATACACTTTTGACACTGTTTAACATGTAAATACAGCACCAGTAAGAGTCTTCAACACATTTCAGAAAGGAATCTGCTCATCAGCTTCTTGCTGTGAATGCAAAACCAGGTACTTAGAAGACTACACTCCCATGGCAGATGGTGCACAAAGAAGATTGGTAGGAAAATCTGCTTCAGTTTCTGAAGAAGAGACAGATGACACTTCTGATACTGTGCGTGTACCAGCCACAGTCATCATCACAGAAGGAAATCAAGGAATGGGTACACAGTGATGATGGAAACCTGATGTTCCCAAATGCAGTAAATCCAAATGGACTAGCAAACAGCAGGGAATTGTACATTTTTAAATGCTGCTACACTGTAAGGCATAAAATAAGTGACACATTTCTTTGCTGTAGATGTTCTCGTCTTTATTCTTGTGCCAATTTATGCTCATCCTGTTCTTTCAGACATGCTTGGTTCTACTCTGTTAGGCTAATCAGTGGCCTATATTATTATTAAAAGTCTGTAAAGTGGAATATTTATGCATATTCCTGGGATTCACTTTTTGGAAGGAAGAATGCTAAATTTGCCTGGTTTAGACAAGGAAATATTTAGAAGGGGAAATGAAGTACAGCTTTCATTCTGTCTGAAAAAAAAAATTGTTCTGCAAATCGTATTTGTACGTTTTGTGTACAGAAGCAGATTTGCCATCTCAGTAAAACAAGAAAAGCTGTTTTGTTAACAAGAGTTACAGCACCTTTTGGAACTAAACAAGCCCTCCACCATGTAGAGGGGACAGAAAAGGGTATCTATGTTTTTGACCAGTTCACCACAGGCTGTGTATCATCGCCCAGTGAGCAAAATTGCTGAGTGGAAAGTGGAAGGTGCGTGTGTGAGGCCATACCTACACACTGAGCCTTTCAAGGAGGGGCTGCTTTGCACTATCTGGATGTGGTCCCATGTGCTCTCCTGTGCATGTCTGGAGTGCATTCCCATTTGTTTGAAAGATTATCCAGTTCACATCCTCCAAAACCTCTCTCTCATCACAAAACATGACACATATAGAATTTTGCTTTGAAAGTCTCACCCTGGTGTGCACTAAGTTGTTGATGGGGACACAGACAGGTCAGGGGTCCCTCACTGTCCATTTACCTGGCACAGCAGAGACACTCAGAGAGCTGAAGGGCACAGTGAAAACCCACTCTTATAACTTATCTGGCAACACTTCCACAACCTCACTGTTGTAATACTGATGGCATAATTGTCCAGCTTTAATGATGATTGCCTCCAGATCCATGAAGTCTGGCTCTTTTTATTTCCTTGAGCCTCACAAACCAACTGTGACTGCACAGAATACAAATTAAGGTTATTTAATGTTCCACATCCATGTAAGGGCATTTGTCATGAGGTCCCCCCTTGCAGAAACCATGGGGATGTTGGCACAGACCCTGAGCAGAGCCAGCTGCCTACCCCACCAGCACCTTGAGGCCCACCCATTCCCCTGTAGTGTCAAGCCTTGCCAGTTGAGATCAGGCAGAGCAAGGACTCAGACAGTGACTGATTAAATGGGGGTGATGGAGTATCCAAGGAGGCTGCCAAAATGCCTCATGATTAATCAAAATCTTAAAAAAATTCAGGGAATCTGAGTGCTGCAAAACCTCACTCTGTTTTTCATCTCCTGAGAAGGTAAACACGTGAGCTTACTCCACACCAGAAGTTAATCAGCTTGGGAGACCCTGGAGCCAACAATCCTTGTAGCAATTCCCAAAGCAGACCTCTGTCTCTTTTCTAGTGCACTGTCTCCCTGGACCCTCCTAGGGCACATCCCTCAGCTTGGCCCCCTGACCCCTCTACTCCTGGCCATCCCCACCACCTCCATAAGCTGTGGCTCTCAGGGTCCCCTCCGAGGGCTGCCCTGGGAGGTGCAGGGAAAAGTGCCCCCATTGCACAGGGGCAACAGATGCACAAACACCCAACAGCAGAGGAAGAGAACTCTTGGAAGCACAGAGAGCACCTCAGGCAGGAGAGATAAGGCAGAGATCCACAGGCAGGATCTCTTTGGCTACAGAAGTGAGAGCAGCTGAGTTAGGTCAATTTGCAATAATTGAAAAAAAAAAACTTAAAAAAAAACCTTAAAACTTTAGGCAAAATCTAGCTCTTCCCATTCGGAGGTTCCTCCGTGCTCTTTCTCTTCTCTCAAGTGAGGAAGCTTGAATTATTCCTCCCTCTGTCACCTGAAATGCTCCCTGATGATTCCAGCTATCCTGGAACAGGGCAGCTGACTGCTCTGCTATTTATTCCAAGACACTAAAACCAGAGACCCAGCAGCCAGCATACCTCAAACACAGGCAAAGGGCAGGCAGGAGCTGCCCTTGAATTAGCAACATGAAAGTTGCAATTTTGGACAGGAAGATGAGCTGGTAATACTAGTTTTAGTTATGGTGAAGGAGAATTCAAAGTCAGGACGCTTTTCTTGGGGTCTTCTTGCACCCTGACTGTCCCCCAGAATACTTCAAGAAGCCTGTCCTGTGCTGAGCAGTTTGCTAATGACTATCAACTGCTTCACTGTACATACACCTGACTTGAAATGTGCTGACTCTGCATGTTTGCTTTTTTCCTGCCCAGCAACATCAGTCACAGGATGCTGGAAGCAGCTGAGAAAGCAGCTGGAATGCCAGCCACCACCCAGGGCCGGGATTTTGTGGGACTCATTTCTGCCCACAGCTGGCTAAAATACCCCATTGCTGCAGGGCAGAAAGACATGGAAAACTCTCTGGCACACGTGGGCTGTGATTTCTGCTTACCCAGACTGAATAAGCAAGCACCAAGACAGAATATGGCATTTTTCTTTTAATAATTTAAGTTTACCTGTCAATGCTTTGAAACTTAAAACAAACATAGAGGGAGGTAATTTTCTGCATGGCAAGAGCTGTAAAATCTTTGGGCTTGGGTTTGTGAGTAAATGGCAAATGCTGTTCTGTGAGACCACAGACGTTGACACATGCCTGCAAGCTGCTGCTGTCTGGGCCCAGAAATGTGAGGGGCAGAGCTGCATTGCTCTGGCATCACAGCCATTCCTGTCTTTTTCTTTTGATCTCCTGTTTGCTCAGTTTCCCATGGCACTTTCTCAGCTACGGTGTTTATGACCACGCTGCTTGGGGTGCATCTTCTCCCCACAGAAACAGAAAAATGGAATAAAATGAAAATAATTTTTTTTTGTTCAAAGTTTTGCTAATTTGTAGAGGGAGACAGACAGGAAATTTGTATGTTGGTCCTCACTGACACTGAAAACAATGTAAACTCCTTATTTCCTCCACAGCTGGCTGGACGTTTGGCTCCTTCCACACAATGAAGGGAAATGTAATTTTCTGTTTGTTGTATTGTTGGAAGTTTTCGTTTTTACAGCTGCTATTTGACTCCCTCCACTTTTTATAATGGGCTCTTTTTTCTCCTCATATGCAGGTTGCCTCCCTAAAAATAAACCTTTGGAAGTTCTGCATCACAGTCTCAGGCTCTCAGGTCCATGCTTGCAGAGGGCTTGCACCTGGAAAGAGCAGATGAATTAATATTCTGGGGTGCACCTCATAGCCCAGCTCTCCTCCTGTCACTTCCCAGTGCAGGCAACCCTGAGGGACTCCTCTGAAAGATGATTGAAGACAAATAACATCAGTAATAGCTGATCTGGATGTGCCTCAAATATTTGCTCCATGATATAAATGCTTGTGGTTATCCCACGAATCATCCTTCGGACAAATGTTTTGAATTATGTGTTTCCAGGAACAGGCTCTGGTGAATGGCTTGGAGCAACTTTCCCAAACATGTTTGCTACCTCGAGCCACACAGATATCTCTGCCACACAGGTATCTCCTGCCCTGCCAGCCTGGCTGGGCTGCAGCCCAGTCTCTGATGGCACCCCATGGGATGGGCAACTTTCAAGTCTTGACAGTCTCCAGCTCCATTCCCATGTTTTCCTCAGGATGCAGCAGCATCTTGTTATCAACTCTCTCCATATGAGAAAGTTCCCACACCATGGAATTTGATCTGGCCCTTGTAGCTATCTCACCTTTGTTCCAGTCTGCAGACCACAGCTCCAGCTAACAAAGTCCTCAGTGCCTTACAGCACTAACCCTGACCAATAAAACAGGGAACTATTTAATCACAATAAGGCTGCTTTGTAGACACAAAGGCAAGATTAATAAACCATTGTTGAGCCCAGGCTAAGCCAATAAAGTGGAACTGATTGGAAGCCAGGACAGCAGCCAGGTAATGATTAATCTGTATGTGTGATACTGAGTTTAAAGACCAGCTGTCACTTGAAACCCGTGCAGATGCATGGGGTGTCTGGGAGGGCACCACAGACTGTTACCTTACACCCTGCATGGAAAGCAGGAAGAGCTGCATTCTTTGTGATTAACCCAGCTTGAACTTTGAAATCTGAGACCCAAATATTTACAGGAAAAATTACAACTAAGAAAAAGTGTTGGTGTTCAAAAGGGCCTTTAGTTCTACAGTGTGGGACAAGCTTTCTATGGGGCTTGGGGCAAGACCCTTCACCTCCTGGGACTTCACTTTCCCATATTCAGAGTACAGTTCTTCCCAAAATGTATTTCCTTTGCATATCTTATTTCCAGGGCAAATTAGTACTCAAATTTTAGAATGGAAAAAAAAAAAAAAAAAGGGAGAACTAAGAAATACCAAAGCCTAAAAGCCTGAGAGAATTTATTTCAAAGAAGAACACAGCTGGCCAGAGAAGTAGCAAACCTTTCCAAGCTCAAAATAAGTCTTCTCCTAAACACTAGGAGTGCTTTGTTACCCAGTCCACACAATTATTGTAGGAGAAGACATCAGTTTCCAGGAATCACAACTTCACAGCTCTGAACTTCATTTGTGGGGAAAGAAGATCTCACATTCTAAGGGCTTTAACAGAGCTATTCTCCCTGGGATTGGCTGGCTGGTAAAAAAATCCCCTTTCCTCACTCCAGAGAATCACCAGGGTCTCCAGAGGACAGGGAGGGTGAGGGATGTGGCACCCTGGGTGAGTCGAGGACACAAAGGTGCAGCATTCCCACCTGGAGGCAGCCGTGGGGAAAGCCCTGGTGAGGCACCCACAGGATGATCCCACTCTGCATCCACAAGTCCCTGACAGAGCAGATAACTTGCTTTACCCTTGTGAAAGTGTTTTAACTTACGGATAAAATATTGTTTTACCCTCTGCCCTGCTGCTCAGCGTAACTCCAGCATTAGCTTTCATAGCTATAACAAACCTCCTAAGCAAACAGCTTTTAAGCTCTGCTTCCAAATCAGGCTGGATAAGGAGTGAGCAAGCTCAAATTGGTGCAGTGGCCAACTCTTTGTCCCTTCCTCTGCCTCTGCTCCCCTGACCCTTGAGAGAGATAGGATTTAGTGCTTCCTCTTTACAGCTTCCCCTGAACTGAGTGGATATTAGTCCCTGCGTTTGCATGGATACTTTAATTGCTTAGAGCCTGGACAAAGCCTCTGGAATGTTTAAATCTGTGGGGTCTGAGTGGAACTCTTCTGGAGGAGGACAAATGCAGCCTTGCTGTGACTGCATGAGGTGCTCCCAGCTGTATCACCCACGTGACAAACAAGGCTGAAGAAGTTGCTTTTGCAAGGTGGCAATGGCTGGTCAGACTCCAGGGTGGGGATGAGTCTCCCCACAATCCCTCCAAAGTACACAGCTCCAGTGGCAAGCAGAGCTGGCAGGAGGGGAGGAGGGGAAGGGAGGTGATGGAAACTTCCCAGGGCAGAGTTATTAAAGAGCCTGAACAGACTCTGGTACATCCAAGCACAAGTAAACTTAGCAATGAGGGCCCTGTTTTGTCTCATGACAGCACCTTCAAAAACATCTCAAACATTTGTTTTTCTTTGTGAAGCCTCACATGCCACCACCCAGCACTAACAAATATGAGCTCCTCGCTTTTTAAGCACAGCCTTATGAGGAAATATTGTCACAATGAGCCACAGCTCAAGCCTGGCGTAAAGAGAAAAATGAGCACAGGAATAGCAGATGAGTGAGAGAGTGTGCAGAAAATTGCAAGGAGAAGCAAGACAGGAGCAATTGCAGTGGCCTCCAGGAGCCCCATGGGGAGAAGAGGCTTTTAGATACTGAAAAATTAAGGAGATCTCTTAGAAAGAACTTGTGAAGTTTGTGAAAGCTGTTTAATGACTCTTTAGACAGAGATGGCCATCAAAAATGAGCAAGTACACTTTTTCATGTACAGTGGATGTTGTTGCTGGTGCAGCATCACTTTCCCCAGAAGCTGTGCCCCAACATGGTCCATCTGGTGGGGCAGAAGCTTTGCAGAGCTCACATGAAATGTGGAGCCAGCAAGCCTGGCCCTTGGATAAGTATCTGCTCTGCTTGAACAGACCTGACTCTGGAGAACAGGTGCTCAGCATGCTCCAGAGTTCACATCTACTGGAAGAAATGGCCACTACTCATCCCAAACCACTACTGGTTTGGCACATCCTGGCCTCAAGTCTCAGGCTTCTCAGGAGACTCTAATGCCAAGGACAGCAACACTGGCTAAGAGATGCAGCTGATGAGAACCTCACATAGACCCAAAGCCATGGATTTCATGGACCTTAAGGGCAGAAGATCAAACTACCTACAAATTAGGTATTTAGCCAGTAAAATTTTGCCTAGTTATCACTTGAGCCCATAACCATGAATTAGACAAAGGCACACCAATCCTCAGGGAATAGAGTTACTAATTGCTACCAGCAAAAGATCAGAATCACCCTTATACCATCCACACACAATTCCTCAATCAAAATTTCTCTGCAGAGTAACCAGGCAATGTCATCATCATGTGGGGAAAAGGAGCTTCTCCGTAGGCCCAAATTAGGTCCCAGGTATATAAACAGGGAGAATGGGAAATTCTTTGCATATTTCACATCCTGTCTTCTCAATTGTAACGGGGTGTCTATCATGACATCTCTGTGTCACGCTATGCATCCCTCCCCACGTCCCCCTAGAAGTGCAGAGAAAGGAATTGCATTGCCCTCATCCTAACAGAGATGTGTTAGAGAAGAACTTCCGTATTCAACTCCAATGGACATCCACGGGACCCTAGCAGGTCCAAGTCCTCCTTAAGGCCCTATTTCACTCCATCCTGATGTTGAGCTCCTGCTAAGGCCCTGTGAGCTGCCACTGGAGTCATGGCCTCAGTCCTTGTCAGAGCTACTGCTTGCCAAGACCATGCATCCCTCCCTGGGACAGTCACCAGTGTTTATCTCCATTTCTATTAGCAAAGAGCAACTGGTTGGAAGGGAGGAGAAGTTGAACCCTCTATGCTGCCAGCAGGACCATCCATCAGCTGTGAGGGTCACAGTCTCATATCTGCTCAGGAGCAGGGGTTTGTCCTGTGCCTGGCCACCAGCAGGCACTTTCCTGGAGACCTCCGCATGCCCCGGGCCTCTTGTGGTTGCAGACTTGGCAGCTGGTACAAGCCGGTCCCAGCACACAACTTTCCCTAAATATTATGTTTTTCAGGGTGTTGGTTTTAGCTGTTATATTTGGCAGGTTTCCTTCATTGCCTTTAGCAGCAATGACTTACTGATAGGAGGGAAAATTTGAGGACATTAGTGAATTATTCCAGCTCCCCTACTTTGTCTCCTACACACACATGCCACTCCCTTACTACCAAGCCCTGAAGTGGGGATGAGTGGTAAGGACTGGTACTCAGAGCAGTGTATATCTGTACTTTTCTCCTTGCAGAATATTTCCAGGATCAGATTTTCTCTCTGTGGTTTGGTTTGTTTTGATAATATTCACCAGCTTCTTGGTAGGATGAGATGTGGGGTAGATCAAGAGCTTCAGAATTCCCTGATGGGAGACATATACAGAGTTTTGTCCTTAAAACTGCAGGCTGGCATTTCAAAACTTCCTCTTAGGTGCCAAAAAAGGTAGCTACAGGCTCATCAGAGCTTAGATCCTGTGTTCTGTCCATGTGTAAGGATCTCAAAGGATAGATGTTCCTTGACAGTTTCTGAAACACTTGATCTTATTTCTATAGCTACCTTAGAATGTTTCACCCACTCAAATACATGGTCAGAAGAAAGAGGAAAAGGGAGATGGAGGGAGGTGGAGCGAGGAGAGAGAAGATTAATTTCTTCTTCCTAACACCATTCTTTGATCTCTGAATATGGGCTGTTATCTCAACATAAGATAGTTGGATTTGGGTTGAAGGTTTACAGGAAAGTCATGTAAAACCCTTCCCTTGTTCCGAGGAAATGATGCATGAATGGAAATAAAAACATAAATATCCAACTGAGACATAAGATGCTTACCAAGGCCACCCAGTGAGTTGGTTTTTATTCTGGACCAACTCTCTGTTCTGTTTTTGTGAATGCCTTTTGTCATGAGATCCTTGGCTCCAAGAGATGCCATGACCTACCACTGCTATGCTGACGGCAAATTAAGGCCTCCTGTTCTTCATGTGCTGAGCTGTGCTGCGCTCCCCTCACCAAGCCTCCTCCAGAAATAGTCAGGAAGTGCTTCAGGGTGGAAAACACAGGGCAGGAAAGTTCTTTGGCAGGACTGATTCCTGAACACAGCAGATTGACTTCATCTCACTCAGCGCAAGTTGCTGGAAATAACTGCTGGGGAACAAGTCCTTCCCTTTGCTATTGTCACTAGAGCAAATGAAAGAAAATGGAAATAGTACCCAGGGTCTTCATGACCTGTGGCCTCCTGGAAGGTGAAATGAACCCCACTCTCTGGAGCTTTGCAGGTTTTGGCCTAGTCTGCTGAGAGCAGGACTTCACTGCCACCCTTTGTCTCTCAGCTTGTTCTTCAAACCTTGACTTGCCTTTTGGGAGCTCCCAGTGTGTAGCCCAAACTAATGTCATCTGGGTTTTACTCTGAAAATTGATGTCTGTACAAGAGGGCTGGTTATTCCTAATTCCTGGTGGTTTGAGACCAGCTGGTGCAGCTTTACAGGAGCAAGTGCTGAGTGCCCTCCCAGGGTCACTGTGCATGCAGTTCAGCAGCAGAGACATGGAGCTCCCCAGTGTAGCTGCAGCTGCCTCCCAAACACCACTTCAAGATCTAGGAGAGGCAGGAGCACTTCTTGGGCTGCATACAATAGATGCAAGTTACAGGACAATTTCTGTCTCCAGGAACTCACAATCCATATTGAGACAAGATTGCAGTGAGAGGTGTCATGACAGCTGGGGACAGGGAGAAAGGAGGCTGGGAAATAGGAACTTTACTTTGATGCTGGCCTTTTAGCACACTGTCTTTTTGTTTAAAGCAAACTTTCCTTTTTTTCTGTGGTGATCTCCCAGCATATCCCACTTCAGTCCTGTTTGTATCTGTCAATATCTGGTGCTTATATTGTATTTCTAGATACATAATTCATCAGCTTCACATACGGTTTTAATAAGCAGTGGGTATCTGCACAGAGTGGTTGCAAAGAGCATCTGACTGATTGCATTGCAGAAGGATGCCTGGAACTGGCGTTGTTTTCCCAGATCAACACAGGCAGGACATATTTGAGACCATTTTTTTCTCCACTCCTTCTCATCACTTGCGTATTTTCAGGACTCAAAGTCTGGACAAGCAGAACATCACAATGTCAACCAAGGGAAGATGTAAATCTCCTTAAGTAATTTTTAATGAAAAAAAATATTGAGTTTCTCTGAGTGCCATAGTTTCTGGGTGGCTGGTTTTGACTTTAGCAACCCACACTTTAAGGGAAATTTTACAGTCTTAATATATTCCAGATGCTCTCCTAGTCCCAGATGAAAGCTCTGTCGTCATTTACTGCTAATATTTTTGTCAGCAGTAGAATTTTATTGTAATATCCCATCTTATTTGTAGTCACTATTAGTCATGAGAGAAACTTCCTCTACAAGTAATCCTTGGGTCACTCCTTGAGTGTCCTGTCTCACTCTATTTAATTAAAAACCATTAACTGCTTGTTGTGTCCAGGACCTGTCCATATAATGCATGTATACAATGACTTTTTAACTGATGAAAACCATTTGCTTCTAGTAGTTGGACTAAAAAAAATAAAGTTATACTCTACAATAACAATAGCTGGCTTTATAACAGCTCTCTGGTGAAAGGCAAACAAGAGATTTGCTTTGAAAATAAACCTCCATGAACTTGGATCAACAACAAGGGACATGCAGGTTTACTGCAAAAACAAGTAACATATTTCGTGCTGTTAATCTTTGATCAGAGGGTAGTTTCTCACAAGAAGAATAGTATTTAAATATGGCAATTTTGATCCTTTGTAGTGACTGATGGCCTGATTACAGAGGGAAGGGGATTTGGGGAACAGTAAAGCAGATTATCAAAACACAAGTCTTCTGGATGGAAATCTGAGGACCTTCATTATTAAATGAGGACCAGATAGAGTAAAAAAAGAAAAGTCACTACATGATGGGCTCCACATGATATTGAGTTTATATGCAAGTTGAAAGCTGTTCTGCTATTTTTTTTCTCACTGCTGTCTCTGAAGATTACCCTGAATTTTGAAAAATCAAGTCATGTTGCTCCTGCTCTCACCTCACTTCCTTTTCTGAAGGCTGAGAGAAGCCATGGAGATGCATGGTATTCCAAGGCTGTGACCAACTCCTGGGCCAGCAACTCAGCACAAGCAGGGTTCTGCTCTTTGGAAAAGGAGTCTCATGCAGTCTCTTGGCAGCTTGGGGTGCAAACACAGCCTTTTTTAACAGAAGTTTCTTTTTAAATTTACAAACATGGTGACAGCAAGATTCCGAGTGCAAGCTAAAACACTGTTAGGGGATAATTATTACCCAGAGACAGCAACTCAGATGGCACCAATAATGAGATAAGGATTTGTCATGTTTCTTCTGTCCTGTGTCTGCAGCTGTGGCTGTATCTTCATGAAGTGGTGAGCAAAAAAATCACTCTCAGTGCAGCTGAGCTCTTCCCTGTGTGAAGCTCTTCACAAGAACACCACTGAAAAGAAGGGAAGAGGGTGATATTCTGTAGCTATAGTGGATGTAATGAGCCTGCATATCATAGAGGCCTGAAGAGGTCACCACTCATCCGACTGTCATTGAGGCACAAACGCACTGCTTCTGAATTTCTCTTGTACAGTGGTGCTGAGCACTGCTGGCAATGTCAGTGACCACATCTAATTAGGGACAGTGCAGCTGCATCTGCAGGTGTTCAGCAGCTGAGTGAATTTCACAGACATACATTGGAAGGAAATAGACCTCATTAAGTGGACTACATCTTAGATATATCTCTTTCTTTCACTTTGGCATCATCCATGGGTCGTTATCACACGAGCACAAAATCTCCTGCAATGCCTGCACTGAGAGATGAATGATGACTGACAACACCAAACAGGCATGGCAGCAATTTATGAAGCTCTGCTCTGTTTTGACACTTGTGGTTAAGATGGTCATTGGGAAACTTCATCTCTAGCTACACTGAAATTGCACATCAGTGTTACTACTGACTTAAAATCCAGCAGACTACTGAGCTATCCTCTGACAATGAACAGATGACATCACCACTGGATATTATGTATTGTGCCATCTTTGGGCCCTTTATGGCTTGAGTTGCTCTGATATTTTTGAAGAGAGAAACCTTCTAGGTAGTTGAAACCTGTATGATAATGTCTTTTCTTTGTTACTTTCTACAAGACCCATGTCTGTAAGCCATGGTCTGATAGCCACTATGTGCTTGGCACTGCAGTTGTCACACACTGTGAGCTGCACTGTATTAGGAATGAGCCAGGAGAAAGATCAGATTTTGCTGGATGCAGTTCAGCTAATGGGCTGAATTGCACACGATCTGATGGTCAGCACCACCTCATGGTACGTTCATGGACCATTACTCAGCGACCCCATAAACCACATTTCTCTTGTGGTCTCAATTCACTCTTATTCCCTCATATTTCCCTTTTTGAATTTTATTCTTTCTACCATGCCTGTCACCCAGCCTTGTAGACCACCACCCTCTGGAGCACCCCGAGCCCCCCACTTTCAGCTTGTGTTCCCCATATACAGGCTGGGGTGATGGTCTCTTTCAGCAAGCAGATAATTTTGTAGCTTCTGTGGATAGTCCCATTTTGCAACACAGTGGTTGTGTACCACAGCCTGTGGTATTGTTGGAAATAAGGCACAAATGTGGAACAACTCTTTGTTCAATGGGATAGTCAGAGGCACTGTATTTCGATTAGAGATGATTAATTTCCTTCCTAAGTATACGTTGCCATTGCCCTTCAATATAATTCAGGGGTTTTTAAGGATGTTTAAGATGTAATAGACAATTTTAGCCTCTGTCGTTTTTTTTTCAATTCATAAAAATCTGTCTGTAGAGCTCTGCTGCAGCCTGTTTAGACAAAGAAAATACTATTTCTGTTCCTGACATGAAGATAGAAAGGGCATAAAAAACTCTAAGTATTTTAATAGATTGAGGAATATGACTGAAAATAGAGCTTAGACCAGTCCCTAGTACAATTTCCTTAAACATGGACAAGCGACTTGGTAATTGCTTTTAATATTTTATCAGAAATTTTTCCATGAAAGTGATTGAAATGATTAATGAAATTTTGTTTGCTGCAATAAAAATGTGAAGTCAGGTGTTTAAAAACTAATATATGCATGGAATGATATTGCTTTACACCTTTTCTGCCTTGCCACAATACTTTTAAAGTACAACTTGAACATGAAAGAATTTGCTATTTTTGTCCTTTCTTCCTTCTACAAGTTGTGTGAAATGTGCGAGTTCACTAAGAGCTCTTCAAGAGCCTCTCCTCTGATGTTTACAGCAAGTCAAATAACAATTGTTACTGCTCTCAATTATCCACACAAAATATTTTTTTCTCTTGCTTTCAGCAGCACAAAGTTCTTTTTTCTATCTTTGAGGGCATTTCTTGACAGGACAAGAATGTTATCCACTGTCATGAAAGCAATTTACCTGAGAGGTAAATTGGTTTACTTGAGTAACCCAAAGTGCTCAGACCCAGTTTTAGCCATGCAGCTTTCTCTCCTCTGCACTGCCTGCGTGAGTGGCGTCACAGGCCCTAGTGCCTGGTCCAGACTGCCATATGTCTTTGGTGTTTTGGGACACTAAAATGTCCCCATGTTGCACACAGTGAAAAGACAACCCCCTGCACATAGGATTCATTGAACCTTTGCAAGAAAACCTGCCATCAAATGCAGGAGGGGAGTATTTGCTCTTTATATACCCAGCCAGAAATTTTCTTCCATGAATACCATTCTTCTACCTGGCTTCCCTCTCAAAACAAAGGTCTGCAATATTATCATGTTGTAACTAGCAAAGCCTCAAGCCCCAGTGATTCTCATTTCAGGTGTGAAAAACACAATGAAAAATGGAGACCCTCATTTTGTGTTTTGTTTGCTCTGCAATTAAAGTCTGTAAAAATGCTGTGATTTTCTCCCTGTAGAACCCTAACACAGAAAATTCAGCTTAATCAGCAGTTGAGCAGCCTGGTGTCGCCATATGAAGTCCATCTAATTCTTCCTTTCCTTCTCATGACCCATGAATGAAATGAATGTTTTCTGATATAAATATCTGGTGTGCCCCTGCACAGACAGTCATGAACTACTCTGCCAGCAAGTGATCTAACTGGACTGGGTAACTCTGAACATCCACTGGGGCTTTTCCACCAGGGCAGGCACTGACCTGGGTCTTAGTCCTTTGAGCAGCCTCCAGGTCTCACGTGACAGGGAGGAAGAGCATCTTTGGGACCCTCATCCTGTTCCAACCTGTCTGAGCTGGCACATGAGCTGGAAAGGTGCTGGTTGGAGGAGAGGAAAGGAGTCTGACAGGCAGAGTGCAACAACACCAGCGTCATTTCCTTTGGAAAGCAGGCTTGTCAAACAGTGTACAGGCCTTTTTCTAGAAGGATTTCTTTCTGCAGCCACTAGAAGCTTAAAGAAAAACTTCGTCCCTCTTGGACTCTCTTATTTTACCGTATGGGCACGTATGTGACTTATAGTTGTCTTATAATACTTTGGCATAAGGCATGGGTTGAACTGGGAGCTCAGGATACAAGCGTGGAATTGTGCTGTGCCAGAAGAGCAGCTGTGAAAGTGTCTCTGTGGAGCAATGGGCTCCCTCCTCACGGGTGCAGCAGCCTGTAAGCGCCCCAGGTGGGGCTGTGCCCGGGGGCCAGCCAGCCATCCTGCTCATGGAGATGTGAGAAACACTGCTGCTCCAAGAGAAAACTGAGGGTGATTGCCACAAATGCCAGGATAAGGCACACTGCTTGCAAAAGCCCCTGCCAGAGGAGCCAGGGAGAAGGGACCATGTTATGTTTTTAATTCAAAATTATTTTTATTCATACATATGCAAGAAAAAGACAGAAACTTGCTGTTATTTTATCAACTTTAATCTGTACAGAATGGGTACAGCACACACAGCACAAACCCACAGGCCATATAACGTAGGAAATTAAGGCTATGGCACTGAATTAAAGATGTAGAGAGGCAGTGCCACTGCAGATGGGGTGAGCAGTGACCCTTGGTAGGCTCAGAGCCAAAGCTGCCTAAGGAGCTGCTCAGATTTCACATTGAGCATGGCTGTCCATCCAGCTCTGCCAAACAGCCTTCAGAGCAATCGGTCCAGGTGGACTCTGCAGAGCTTCTCTCATTTTTTCCTGCCCAGTAGACCCATTCTGTTTCTGTGCCAACCACACACAAAAAATGGAGTTTCAGCATGAGCTCTTTGGTGAAATGAAGCCAATCACCCCAAGTTCGTGGCATACAGTACACTCTCTCTGCCAAAGTGGAATGCAATTTGGAAGGGCAGAACCTTATCATAAACAAGCTATTGTTTTCTGTGTTTGAGTACAAGCAGATTAGTGATGAATCAGCTTTTTATGAATGCCTCTCTTCATCCCTTCTCTATTTCTCACCTGTGTCTGGCTTTCAAGGCAGATGGTGTAACTTCCTTTGCAACTTCAGTTCCCATTGCTCACTTCTAGTCTTGTCACTGGGGAACACTCCCAGGTAGGGCAGCTCATAAATACATTTTTTCTCAGTGACACCTGCAGCCTATAAACAATCCCTCAATGTTGAATAAGGATCTAATTCAAGCTGGTGACCCTTAAGCATGAACAGAATATACTGAATAAAGACAGCTGGGTTATAGGTTCTGCTACTTTTGCAAAACATGCTTTATATTAAAATAAATACATGAAATGCGAACTTAGATATGATCCAAAACAAAACCAATGCAAAGTACAAGTATGAATTGCCAGACACAAAAAACTATCAGGCAGCTGCATAAATGGATAAGTAAATCAATATGCAATTGTCATTTCAGGTTTAAAATGTATAATGTAATGAAATTAGAGGCATTACAGAAGATTCTGCTTCAGCCTTACTCTGCTCCAAAATCATTGTTCTGAAATAGTTCAAAGTTTCTTTATCTGAAAGTAAAGACTAGTGTAATCAGCAATATGTTTCTGCAAATGGCATATGCAGTTCCTCAAGACTTGCATCATTAGGGTTGTGTTAAAAAAAACCTGGATACCGCAGAGTAAGGAGTTTTTTTTACAGAATGGAACCCTATTAAAAGACAAACATTTCTTCCCCCCTGAAGGTCATGGGAACTGTTTCCCATAGAGTTTTTGCCCAGGAGTTTCTAGTTAAATGGCAGCCATTTTATTAAAATGTCTGTTTTCTGTCAAGGAAACTTAGCACATCTTTAACTGTCAGAAAAGGCTACACAAACATGTGCTATGGAAAGACACAGAATCCATATACATTTGCTAATAACATGCTCTGACTCCACTGATAAAGACAAGTTTATCAAGCCCTGGAGTTACCACTGTCACCATTAGAGAGCCTTGCACTTGACTGGACCTGAAGACCAGGGAGAAATACTGCAGGAATAAAGTTATCTCCACCCTCACCTTAAGGTAAATGACATTGTGTTTGTTATTAATGTCTTATTTTGAATTGTGCCTTTTATGGTAGGAAGATAGGGAGTTTCTTTTCTTAATTGCAAAAACTGGTCAAGGAAAGAGCCTGGAGTCAGACCTTGTGGGATCCCTTCCCACATCAGCACAAAGTCACTTCTTCATCCTGGAAAGCCACTCAGCCACTCCATCCTTCCCACACTGAAACTTGCACACTCCATCACCACATCTTAGCTCCTTCCTAGCTCCCCACTGGGATTAGCTTCTCACATGCTTGCTCTCTTTTACTCTCTCTTCCAGTATATACAATTATTTGAATTTTCTAACAACACACACATGTTATTATATATTTAAAAGAGGTAACATCAAAGAAACAGAGTTTATACTGAGGGCAGAAGGTGATGAGGTATTTCCTGGGGGAGTTCATGTTACGGTCTTAGAGATGTAAGATATTGTTGTTTTGGGGAGATAAATCTTTGGTAACCTTAGTGGTTTATGTAAGTTCATGTAATGTGTGATGTTCTTTAACCAGTGCTTAGTATGCAGTATGAGTTATTTGGCTGGGATTTGTATGGCAACACAGTGACAGGAGAGTAGAATACAGGCTGTAAATTTATGGTACACAGAAGTTTCTCAAGTTCCCACTTGAAAAGACAGAGTTCTTCAGCACAGCACAGACACCATTTGATACACCTGCCCTGAGGCACTGCTGAATCCACCTTCAGCTGCTTTTGCTGTCAGGCCAAAGATTGCTTCCCTTTGAGTTTGTGCAATAATTCAGTAATAACTGAGTACCAGTTAAAATGCTAACACAGTATAAATATGTATTGCTGTTACTGAGTTTGAGAGACAATTAGTAAATTCACAGCTATGGATAGCTGGAATTGGAAGAAGATGTTCTGCGACTGTTGAGAGGCCAAAGAAGTGGCAAAAGAGAAGGCAGGAAAGATAGGAGGGACACTGGACTTCAGCAAAGGTCTGGAGAGAAAGGAGTCACTTGGTTTGTACAAACTGCCAAGAGCCAGGACCTGACCAAGAGACACAGGATTAATGAACAGGCAGAGAAAGGGAGGTCAGGCTCAAAGCATGGAATATTCTGTGGAGAAAAGAAAAAGAGAGGCAAGAGTAGGTAGAAGCAAAACTGATGCAATACTGAAGCAAAGAGCACTCAAGCACTGTCCTATAAATGGACAGTTTCCAGGTACTTCCTTTATTACAGGATGAAGCCATTTGTGAAGAGGAGCATGCAGGGATGTACAGCCTGAGGTGGAGTGAGAGCATTCTAGCACCACAGCAGGGAGAACTTTGTAATCCTTTAAGAAATTCCATGTAAAAGGGCCATGTAATACTCCCTTTCTTATTATTGCAAACAATAAAAGAGCTGTCCTGTATGCTCCCAGCTGGCACTGTGAGGGACACATGAGGAAATCATGAAACAGAATAAGCACTAGAAGGAGCCAGATGGAGCTGCCTTGTTAGAGAGCAAAAAGAAGGAGCCCTAAGAATAACATAGGGAAAAAGCAAAAGGAAGCAGCAAGCCAGGAGGAGTTGGAGGTCACATCCAATCTGGGATGCAGACAGCTTGGAGAGCAAGCCAGGCAGAGCACTGGTAGCTGCCATGTAGCCTAATGACTCATCACCAGTGTGTCTGGGACATTTCCATGAAACTTATTTCTTCTATGGGGGACCAAGGAACTGCTGGTCTGGATCACACTCACAGCCAGAAACTCCTATGGAATGACAGCTATGGACACAGTGGAAGGAACATTAGAGAGGCTGATATTAGAGAAAAGATGTTGCAAGCAATGGTTTCCTCAGCAGTGAGGTGACATTCTGCCCTGTGGCCTCTAAGTTGAGATCTATTCCACTGTTTAACTCTAGAATGTAAGTGGTCATTACTTGTTTTCAAATCAATACTTATTGACTGGAAAAATATATTTGAAAATATATTTTTGAAAATATCTTTAGTAGAACATTCCATCTAATTCCAAAGTATAGAAACTACCAAGTGTTTCTTCTGTGTCAGGAATTCTCACTTTCCCCCTGGTTTCTTATCTCAAAGTTTCATTGCTTTAGCTGAAGAAAAAGCTATTTCAGTTAGCTGTAAGAAACATCTGAGATGATCCCTTATTGAGCCATAACCCAGCCCAGTTTCCACAGAAGTTCCTGCTGACTTTACATGTCATGCTTTCCTTTTATTATTGAAAATATTTTTTTTTCTAGTAAAAAACACTCTTACATTTTGTGCTGAAATTAAATTTTCTTGGAGATACTTTTCTAGTGCTCTGCATGGAGATTTTTGATTCTTCTAATTCTAAGGAAGATTTTAATCTGTAGTTATTATTTTTGCTATTTAATCTGTAGTTATTATTTTTGTTTCATTTGGCATCTACATTTGGGAAAGAGCCAAGGGAGGAAGTGAAAATCCATCAACCTAAGACAGGAAACACTGATTTCAGGGCTGTGCATATCTCATTAGAAGTTCCTTTTCCCTTTGGCTATTTTATATTAACACCCTTTCATGGGATAGTTTCTTCATTCACATCATTAAGATGTACCATCACAATATTTATTCATCAAAAACTGACTGGAATAAGTCTAATCTTGCCTGTTATATTCCTCACCATGTTGACACATCACCCAAGACAGCAGACCTTCACGGGACATGGGGGCATGACTGTGGGTTAAACATAACACAGTAATACAGCCTTACCAAAAGAATGAATCATTTGTCTAATTGCTATCCTGCTTATAAACTATTTTGCCTGGAAGACACTAAGTCATTCACAAATACCACCTTGTCTGTGTATGTTTCTAAAATATTTCTGTAGGATCTTTCCTCCTTTGCCTGAGGCACAGTGGAAACCAGCAGCAGTCACTCACTCCAGCACCTTCTCCATGAAAAAACCTGTGCATTTCAGCACTAGAGAAAGGGAAGTTTTCAGTTTGCTTCCCTTAGTAACAGCTGTCAGTGTCTTGAGATCCTTATTACAGAAGAAAATAAAGTGAGAATAACAGCATTAAGTTATTAAGTTTTGCCTAGCAAAACAGAGACTCTTTGCCCCGAACGGAGACTCAGAACAGCCATAAAAACATTGCAAAACAATATAAATACCAGTGTGATTAAAAAGTCTCCATCTAAAGCAAACAAGTCAGAGCACACAGGAGCGTCACATCTAATAGCTGCCCTGAGTTACACAATATCTAACATCTCTTACTAGGAGCTCTCACCATGCCCCAGAACAGCTTCCACCAAGCAAAAGGCACTTTAGTTCCCAGTTACAGGTCTCAAAAGGGCTTGGTGCCTCCGTGTGTGTCCTCTGAGTCTTCCTGCTGCATTGCAACACTGGCAGGGGAACCACAAGGCTGTGGGTGATCAGCAGCAAAGTCTGGAACAAGGCTGTCAGAAAGAAAAGGAAGATTAGGATGAGAGCTGCCTTGAACCAGAGCCAGCTGTCCAGCCATGGTACTTGCACAGTAAATAACCGTGATGATAACTTTGCTCACCTTTCAGCACTTGCCCCTTTTATAAACAATTCTGTAATATCTTGTGCCCTTACTATTAACAACGTATCGTTGTGGGTGTTGACATTTAACCTGTTTGTCAACAGATCCATTTACATCTCATTTCACTGGCACCCCATGCAAGAGGCAGTAAGTGAAGAGCATTTCAGCAAAGTGATGAAAGATGTCATTGCTGGTGCCCTTTTGCACTGCCTGCACTGCCATGAAGTATAGCAACCATTAGTAACAGGGATTTGAGTGTAATGTCTACTTTCACCCAGCAAGGTCAAAAATTTATGGTTCTGACCTTTTCTCTCGCCTCTGATGGTGGAGTGGGCTTGGGTCATGTTCACAAGAAATGACATAAAATCAAATGGAGTTGATGCAGATTCAGTGTGAAGTGATGAGGAGAAAGGATTCCGCCTTTCCCACATAAAAATGACTTTAATACCTTTAGTAATGAGGGCCATGAAGTTCCACAAGCTTTACAGAAAAGGTTGTAAGGGTGTTGAGTGTTTCAAAGGTGCACACAAGACAAGGTAATTATTCCAAGGAGAGATCTACATTTATTCTTATTCTCTAGTTTCTTGCATGTGTCGCTCAAGGTCTCAAATATTTGTTTCAAGAAAAGCAAATCTTGTTATGGCATAAAGATCTGTGTTAATTAAACCAACCTAAGTGCTGTGCTCTTAGCAGGTTATAAACCACTTTGATTTTGTTTGGGTTGGTCACTTTGCACACACAAGCTAGAGAGAGACTCACAAGCCCTCCTGCTGCATTCCCTGATCTGTCAGACTGCTGTCCATGCTGACAAGCCTTGGAGGTTCAATGTACTTCCCGTACTTTTCCCTCATTCTTATTTTTAAGGCCAACCAGAGTTGAACTATTCAGCTGAGTTGCTTTCAGCACCAGGGTCCTGTGATGTGCACAGCTGCTGTACACTCTCTAGCACTCTCCTCTCACCCTGTCACCAGCAGCTCAGCATGCAAGGAGCAGGAGTGCTGCTCACACCAGTGATGGAGGACAACTGCCCAGCCACGGGGAGGAAAGGGTATTTTAGGGACTGTTGGCTTCTCTCTCACTAAGCATGACAGACAAGAGCCACAAAGTTCAGCCAAGATCAATCCTTCTAGTGCTTGTGACTGGGGATTAGCTCGGCGTGTTGCAGACACTGTGGCTCAGTGAGAAACCAATTTCCAAATAACAAGTTGCCCTGCGGTCTCGTTATCTGGAATGGGCTATTTTTCCTCCATCTTTAGTGAGTCTTTTTGGTTGTTTTGGGGGTGTTTTTTTTCTGCAAAGAAGCTCAATGCCAGTCCAGCTGCCTCAAACACACACACATTGCAGCTATGCACAGATTCAAACACGTATTTTCTATGAGGCTGTAGTACAGCTGGCATTTAATTTTAGTACAGCTTGGTTTACTTGTAATTTATTTTCTAGTTGTTCTCCACAACAGTGAGACTCCACTTCGACAAGGAAAGATTTAGAGCAGTTCTGGACACTTTATATGAGAGAGCTGCAGATTTCCTGAAAATTTTTTGTGCTGGTGCTTTTTTGGTTTTGTATCTGTAGATGCTCCCCCTGGCTGCAGTACCACAAGCCAAAGCAAAAGCAGCCTTCCTTGAAGAGAATCTTTCCCAAACTTTCTGCTAAGGATGCATAACTTCATCAATTCCCTAAGTTTTAGATCTGAGTTTGGGACTTCTACCAGAAAATATAGTGTCTATTTGGGTACAACCTATCTATTTTAATGGGCATACAAGCTGTCCTCACTGCCAGAGACTCCAGCAAGCCCTGTTGTTTAACAGTGTCTTTGGAAATACCAAGTCACACGTAAGCTATGAAATAGTTTGTTATTGTTATATAAATATTTCTAACACATTTGAGCACTAAGCAATTAATACAAACACATTTTGTCTCCTGTTAACTGAATCCCTTGGTATCCCATGTTCCCTCTGTGGTTCTTGTAGTCTGACACGAGATACAATTTGTACCAGCCTGCCCAGGGCAAGGAAGCAAGAAATAAGTTAAATGTTGCATATATTTTCTTGCTGCTTGTTACTCCTACAGAGAACTTTCTCCCTGCTGTGCAATTTAATTTCCTAATTTCCTCTCCAATACCACAGGATGCTGCAAGTGCTAACTAAAAGAAATGCAGGGTTAAACACAAAGAGAGGAGACAAATACGGGTTAGCAAGGATAACCAGACAAATAGGAATAGCTGTTACAACAAGGGTTTCTAATCCCAGCAAGACCACCAGGAAACAGTATTGTATCCAGTAATGTTCCTTGTCAAATCTAATGGATTATACGTACCTCAGCTTCTCCTTATATAGATACTTCAAATTCACTTTGTAAAACCATGAGACAGATACACTAAACACCTACCACTGGCCATCCTTGTTGCAGCTCGTGACCTGCCTTGCATTCCGCTGTGAGCCTCTATGTCCATACTCAGCCCTTCCTCTCTGGCCAGGCATGCAGAGGCATGGAAACCCTCCTAACTATGGGGCACATTCAGCTTTGCAGGTACATCCCCAGGACTGGCTCAGCAGCATGTTGTTTTTGTTACTACAGGTGGCCAACATTTTTCCAGGCAGTCTAACTCCTCTGTGAAAACTGCATTTTTAGTGCCACAGTTTTCAGAGTGTTGGCTTTATATGGAACAAGTGGACTCCTAGAAACCATAAGAAACCAGAATCTTCTAAGTTTTGCCATTCCTAAATTTCCACTAGATTGAGCTCCATGCTTCTCCTCCTTGGGGTCTCCCCCAGCCTGCTGAGCCCCTCGGGCTTAGGGGACACCGATGCCTGGGACACCATGTGAGGCTTAGTCTGGCATGGGAGCTACACCCTGGCAGGGGAATGGGCCTGTGAGCTGCTGCTGTGAAATATACTTACCCCAATGCCTGGTTTTCATTGAAAGTAAAGATCAGTTTTGGTTAGGTTTTTTGTGAATTTCTTTTCCATGTAAAAAAAATTAGTTTTTACATCATTATGTAGTTCTTTACCTGCTTGCTGAATATTAGCATTGCAAACCTCACCACTACCGGAGCTGCAGGGCATTACCACTCATTTCAGAGCATGACACATTGCTCAGAAATACAATATTTAAAGCATGGGTTACTCCACTGAGTATTTTACGCTTTTTGTTTTGCTTTTTGCTTAGCAATTAGAAAGTGCCCTTTGTTTGTGTTTTGACAGAATTATTGTAGTAGGACACTTTACCAAAAAAGGCAAGAAAAGAGCTTTCATGCCAGTCAAGGGTTGTCTTTTTAATTTTCTAGCAATGACAGAGTCACAAAATAGGACTATTTCAGAGGCAGGCAGTCTGGAGTTTGGTTAATCAGGAATGAAAAAAAAAATCTGCAAGTGATAACTTGCTTTTGTAACAAAGATTACCTCAAAGCCAGGAAACATTACGCAGTAAACCTCTCCCTGTTTACATTTCAGAACAGTTGCTAAAATATTGCTTCTCTGTACTTGAAAATAACCAGTGCATGTCTTCCTCTCCTGCCGTCCTCAGGATGGCTTCAACAACAGATCACCTTCCCTGGCTTAGACCTGCGCTGCCACGCACATTTGTCAGTGCTTTGTGCCCCTTTTGCTGTTGGGAAAAGGTGGAAGAGCTGGGGGAAACCAGCTCCATCCTACTCTTCCAGCCACCACCAACAGAGCCCCCAGAGCAGACTATTTTCTCATCATTGCATGACTAATACAACCACAGGAACTTGAAGTGCATGGGAATTTTTCCAGCCAGTGTTCAGAGAAACCTTTCTTCTGGGGAGGGTCTTATGACATATGAAAATATTTTTTTCCTTTCAGTGAAGGGTTGGCTGGCACCATTGGTGCAGCATGATGGGCCTCAAATCTGGCGTCAGTGAAAATGCCTCTTCTTGAAACCTTCATATACCTTGAATTTCCCACCAAACAGGCTACATTGATGACAGTGACAGTCCATGCATTTCTGCATTTTCTCAGGCATGTCCTCTAGTTAAGCTTTGCCAAAAATGGCAGAACTGATCATTTCAGGGCTGCTGCACAAGAACTCACAAGACAGACAGAAGCCTTGCTAGGCTGTGCAATACATGCTACAGCACAATACCAGCAGCATGTGGTGGCAGCTTATGAGGTTGGAAAGAGCAATTTTAACTCTTGCACATGCTGACATTGCATTTTCAGGTTCTTCTCTGGTTAGCCAGGAGCCTGCAACTCCCTGAGCAGGGTTAACCAGCTCCCTGCTGGGACCCTCATTAGGAGCAGCTGAGGCATTGCTGTTTCTTCTGTGCCTCTTTTTACATCTGTTTCTATGTTTCTGAGAAGTCTTGCCAAGAACCCCCCAATTTATTTAGCTCTCACATCTGATTTGATTTGAAGCTTCTCAGCCCCTCACTCTTGGGTCTGGCCAGATCACTGGAGCAGAAGTCACAAGATTTCTTAAAAAGAAAACAGCAATAAAAAAGCTGGTTAGACAAAACTGCTGAAAATCTTCAAGAATTAATTTACAGACTATATGTGATAGCTTCCCAGAATGGCATCCTTCCAACTGCAGTGTTCCTATCACTCCAGTCAATGATGGGACAGATTAGGCACTGAATTCCTGACAGCAGATACATTGGAGCATTTTTATTTATGAGAAATGTTGCAATTTGGTAGGCTTTGACCATTCCTTTGAACTTTGGAAGTTCATATTGCCTGGCAAGTTTGCACCTCAGTGAACAGCTGGGTGCAGTTCAAGATCTACATGACCCCAGCAATAATACCTTTTATTTATAAATGTGACCCATGTGTGCTTCAACTACACGAGCTTGATAAAAATCCTTTCTCAACCACAAAAACTGAACAGCAAATTAATTACTAACATAGTCTCAAATGAGTTCTAAATAAAGGACACTGTGGTTGTCTTCAAGGGTGATATTTTAGGTATGAAACTCAGTTTCATGTTGGAGATCCTCTACTCTGAGGGGCCAGACAGGCTGCTGGCACACAGCCTTGCCAGCCCAGTGGGAATTCAGTCCTGCAAAACCCTCTGAATGATGCTACCAGCACCAACACACAGCTGATGACTGTGAGCAGGGAGCATCACTGGCTAGTTCATAAGACAAATATGTCAGTGAGCCTTACAGAAACACTGCAAAGTCTCCACAGGATATAGTGGCAGTGTGTGGCCACTAATCCAGCTACTGGTTGTAAAGACATGGGCCAAAATCAGTCTTCATGATTTGAAATAAGGGGGATTTGTATTGAAGCTTTTAGGCCTAATTCCTGCAGACTTACTTTCTAACTAGCTACACAATGTCCGGTCCAAGTTAAAGAAAAAAAAGAATTCGATGAGCGAAGAAAAAAATTTTGTGTCTGACTCCCCAAGCTTTGAAGAATAACTCATGAAAATTACAATCAGTAATTGTACAGATTGTAAACTGAACCTTTGGTTCAGTTTGTAAGTGGATCCCTGGTATTAAAACACAGATTTAGGACCAAACTTGCAAGAGAGGAGACTGTTTTGCTTGCCTTCTTTCCTACAGAGGTCAAAGACAGGCGGTTATTTTTTTACCAATCTAAATATGTATCAAGTGATGGTTAAAATAGGAAAACACCCCAGGAACTCTGACCTCTCTGCGTAGGTGCAAATCTGTAATTCAGCTGGATTCATACCGGAGCTAAATGAACCTGAGTGCAGGTCAGCAGGTGGCAGGCGGGACACAAGGGCAGAGTGGGGCAGGAGAAGAGGCTCCTGAGAGCCCCAGCTTGGAACCGGATCCTGCCCGCGGCTGTTCAAAGCCGGCACAGCCGGGGCAGGCTGGGCTCCGCGCTGGCAGATAAACCAGGGCCTCGTGCACCGATTTATTTCAGAAAGTCTAGGGCACAGTTACTGGGCAGCATAAATATAGCTCTGCCAAAATGGAAAAACAATCTGGGATCAGTGAGCACAATCAACAGACGTCCCCGCACCTCGGAAGCCGGGACGTGCTGTCCAACGAGCCAGACGCGGCTCCGGGCGGGGCGGCCGAGCCGGGGACACGGCGGCAGAGGGGGGACAGACCCCGAGAACGAGCCGGGTGTCCCCTGGGAACACAGCGACAGGTACATGCAGGAGTCTGCAAAGCAAGCTGGCTTCTACCGGAGTAACGCCGTAAAGACAAAAAGAAAAAAAAATCTGTAGAGAAAGCAAATGGTAATTACATGTTTCTAGAGCTCCCAGTCTCCAAAAACTCTGAAGCAAGATGTGGAGGAAATATGGTTTTTACTTGTGTAAGCAGTTCTTAGCCAAATGTCTTCTCTTTCCTCCCCCTTCACTACTTCTCGACAAATCCCTTTCCTTACTCGCACACAAACAAGACTGTTGCCATAGAAGTCTTCTTGACTCGGCTAAAAAGCGATTCAAGAGGATCACCCGGTGGCTGAACGGGCTTTGTGCTGGGAGTCAGGCAGCAGAAAGCAGGCTCTCTGCTGCCTGGGGCTGGGGGAGAGCCCCAGCTCTCCTCTTACAGCTTGCTAATCTTGGTCTCTGCTTTTGCTCAGAAAGTGAAGCTGAACAGGAAATTATTGTGCTGCATGACACAGAGAAGTACATTATGGAGTATTAGGAAGATTATGTTTATAAAATCTTATTTTACCACTTTAATAGTTAAAACCTTTGGACTTGTTTTCTTAACATAATTTTCATTTTCTGCAGTTATTGATATTTTAATGCTCTCCTCCTCCAAAGGAGAGGATCCCCTCCTCTTGCACTAATGTATCACCTCTGTGTCTCCACAGCAGCCCTGGGGCTGAGGGAAGGGAAGGCAAGTCCTGACACAGGCCAAGCATGTTGGGGAACCATCCCCTTGTGCCTGTTCCCTCCTGAGCCCATGGCAGAGCAGAGCCGGGGGCATGTGAGAGGCTTTGTGGGCCACAAAGAGCAGGTGGGAGGCTTGTAAAGCAAGGGGCTAAGTGAGCCCTTCCACCAGTGGGAGCAAACGTGCTCTCACCTCCTTCATCTTTCAGAAATGGTCTGTAGTAAAGTGCTGGTGTTATAAGAGGCCCTGTGTCACTGAGAGTGCAGTTTAAACCAGTTCATCTATTTCCAAGAGTAAGGCTAAAATAAAATACACACTGCTCAGCCCACTGTAAACATTAACAGCCTCCTTTGTAGCCTCTCTGATGAGCCTCCTGCAGCTACTCCTGTGCTGCAGCAGCGGTTTGGCATTGCCATTACAGGTATATGCCCTTCCAAGAACATTCCCCAAGGTAAGGGTTGTGGCATTCACATTCTCTGAACCTGAGAGAAGCAGGGAGAGAAGGAGAGAAAAGAATGATCAAAACAGTTCTTATCTCATTTTCTGCTCCTGTGTTGTGCCAAAGTAGAATGCAATATGGAGATTGTTTACCCAAAGTGATGGTGTTTTGTTCCCTTGGCCTATCAGGGCCAAGTGTGTGTCCAGACTGTCGGTCAGCAGACAGTCACAAGATTTTCTTGAGTTGAGCAGTTGAGTGCTTGTGCAGTTTCAGTTTAGATGCAGTGTAATATAGTATAGAATAATATAGTATAATAAAATAATTAATTAGCCTTCTGCTATCAATGGAGTCAGATGCATCATTCTTCCCAGACGAAGGCTTGCCTGCTTTTACAATAAAGGGTAACTCTTGCCTCAGGGAATTTGCATTTCTCACATGCTGTATAGAGACAGAAGCTGCCCAGCTCTTGAGGTGCCCCAGCAGTGAGCTTGCCCCACTGCCCTTTGCTGCTGCATGGCACTGGCCCAGACATGTGCCACCAGAAGCCATGTTCCTGCTGCTGCAGGCACTGAGCAGCTGTGGGCTGCCTCATGGTCCCCCTGGGCCAGGCACATGTTCCCTCACAGGGTCCCAAATGTCCCTTTGCCAACAGAGTGGCAAGGGACAGGATTCAACATCCTGCCTTTAGCTGGAAGTAAAGGACAGAGAGATCAGTGGGATCTGCCCAGAGGGAGAAGGGAAGGATGATGAAGAGGAAGGAGCTGTGTCTGTTGGGGTGGATGGGATATCTGGAGAAGGCAGAGGACAGCCACATCCTCACCAGCTCTACTGGGTACAGGCAACTGGCTGCTGAGCTCCAGCTGTGGGGTCTGGGCTCTGAGTTCTGACCCTGCCCGGGGCCACGGGACCCAAGGTCCTGGATTACCTCATGAGGAACAGGATGAAACTCACCTCTTGATTAGCTGCTGGTTAATTAGGCTGCTGTACCCTGGGTGGGACAGAGGTCCTATAGGAGATGGAGCATCTGGCTGTGAAGGACGTGACACAAGGCAGCCCAGGAGGGTTGCATAGGGGTGGGTACTGGCCTCTCCTAGCCCAGAGGCTTCATTTGGTAGCTTCAATATTTAGTTGACATATTTTTATGTTATTTTAAAACACACCCTGAAGTTCAACACAAGCCACTGTCACAGGCCTGAAGCTGAAAGGCAAGACAGGGCTCATGGTGTATCCTGTGTGCATGTGGATCTAATTATTGGGGGACATTAACAAAATTATCTCTGCCAAGGCTTATAGAACTCCCAAGACATTGTCTGAGAGAACTATCTGACATTTTTAGAGTGTTAAGGCTATGGATTTTTCATGGTTTTTTAGAGCTAAACATGTGGAATGCATACAATATATTTCTCCATCCTAATTAACATTTTCATTGGCTTAACTGTGCCTGGCCCTAATAGTTCTAAGAGGCCCACTGACTCCACACACCAGGAGGGCCCCAAGGAAAAGAGATACACAAAGACAGTGCAATTATGCAGGATTTTAAGCAGCTTCCACTTAACCAGTGAGTGGTGTAATACTAGTCCAAAAGCTTCAAGCAGCCTTTGAAGTAAAATTTGACTGCTGAAGGAGAGAGACAGAGAGAGAAAGAGAGAGAAGAAAAAGCCCAGAACAGACTGTGCAGACTGGAGCTGCATAAAAACTGCTGATCAAACACTTTGATTAGTTGAGTGCCATGATTTGAACTGAAGGAGAACTGAACCTCAGTTTGAAAGTTGTTTCCTTCCCAGATGCAAACTCAAAAGATCACCTATCTGCTTGGTATTTAATTTGCAATATTGACGTGCCAAGCTGCTCCCACACACAGTAAATCAAGGAGCAAGGAGTTGAAGATAACTGCCAGCCCATACAGACAGTGACCTGCTTCATTTATTACCCAATGAAGTGTGTCCATTTTGCAAATAGAAATGACATTTTCCTTGCTTGGTGGCACTAAGTGTCCTATTACAGCAGGACTGTCAGGGTCAGAGACCAACTGACAGCTCAGGATAAAAGTGCCCAGTGCCTCATGGCTCTAATTCAGTGAAAGCCAGACTGATGCAAACGTGGACACTCATATCTCTTTAAAGAACAGAATATACTGCAGTGATGCCAGAAATTCTTAGGTGCTATTTATCTGTGAAACAATGTGTCAGAAAGGGGAAAAGAAAAGAGTTTTGACATGCTGCCCATGCCAAATGTGAAGTGCTTTGCTGTCTTCTGGAAGCAAGCAGGGTAATCCTGGGGAGGTGCACCTTCCCAGGCCTGCTGGGACGCAGCAGGGTTGTCAAACCCAGCCTTTGCCTCTGTTAAGACAGGCCAGAACCTCAAGAGATGAAAAGCAGGAGATACCTGTTCCATCACCCACAGCAGCACTTCCCAACTAGCAGCTGTTGAACAACTAATCAAAAAAAGCAAGCACAGGCTGGTCTAACACTTGAAACATGGTGTTGCCTTCAATTGTCACTGTCATCCATCCTTGCATGCTCCAATGCCTGCAATCTTATTTTCATGTGAGGCACTGGAAAAACTACTGCCTGTTAAACTGAGCAGGGCATCATGTGATGAGGTAGCCCTGTAGTGTAGCACTGCCTTTCTCAGATTTGCACTGGATTTCAAAATACTTAGGACTGACATTTTTGGGCTCTGTCTGAACTCTTCTTGATCTGCTTGGAGTTTTGTTTTACTTCGTTTTGTCTAATTTAGATGTGGCAGTTAAGTTCTCTAAGTGACCGTGTGTGCAAAGTTAGTTGGTTTTACTTTTGCTCATTTTTGCATGCTATGGCCATAATTTTACAGAGACTGTAGTTATTCTATGCAGAATAAGCTGGTTTTGATCAATACAATAATGCAGTGTAGGGTGGACAAGTTGGCCACTATGTCTATGGAGAAGTGGATCTCCCTAGCACAGGATGCACAGGCATTGGATGGCAGGAGATGTGGCACAGACAGGCACTGGTGATCCTACAGATATAAATAGCTGTCCCTTCAACAAAATTCAAGTAGGGTTAGTTCAATGAAGTGTGGAACTAGACAAACCTGGTTTTAGAGTAAAATAAGAAACAGTACTAAACATATATAAAAGGCATTACATATAGTAAATTCCAGAGCACATGGAGCTGCAGACCAGTGCAGAAAGAGAAAGGTGTGAAAAAAGCAAGTTAGAAAACTTATGAAAACTACTCCAAGTGAATCCTAGATCAAGAAAGGAAACACCAGCCTGAACATCAACCTGAACATCGGCCTGAACATCAACCTGAACATTGGCCTGAACATCAACCTGAACAGCAGCCTGAACATTACTATTCTCCTTGCAAAACACTCTGGATGTCCCTGACTCGCTGTTATGCCCCAGCCCTACCAGACTGAGACCACTCACCTCAGGGCATGGAGGAGCAGCTTGACACCAGGAAAAGTGGTAGAAATCAGGTGTGTGTGAAAGAATTTTAACTGCACTGTTATTCTTTCTTTCTCTGTAACAATTAGATCTAGACTAGCAGTGATTTTCAAATTACTGCTCAGGTTTCCAATAGTATATGGTGAGCTTATCCTTCACCTGCAAATAAGATTTTCAACATAAGAATTTCTGGAATTAATTAAATGTGGTAACATTAAAATGATAGAGATGCCATGGATAGGAAAGGGTCTACTGATCTCTGATCTTCTGTGGGTTTTGCTCTGGCTGTCACAATTCCCATGACTGAGATATGGTATGGGGGGGCTTCTGGAGGTCAGACGAGGCATGGCTGGGAGCTGCACAGCACAGCATGCTCCTGGGTGAGGGAGAGCTATTTCAGCAGAGAGGGGCAAGCTTTCATCCACCATGAGGAAATCACTGCCTTTCCCAGGAAAGGGAATATGAATTTCCTCAGATCCCACTGAGGAAACAAAAATCCTGGGACAGATGAACTGCAACACACATTATTAGTGTTAAAATACTGAAGATCAGGCCAGAAAGTGCTATAGCCGAATTGATTTGGAAGGGCTAAACTGGATTCATGAGAGGGAGTCTAGGAGATGTGTATGTGTATGTGTATGTGTCTAATTTGTAACTTAACCCAGGCTGCAGTGATATGGAGACACTAGCTGTCAAACCCGTCATGGATGAATAGAAAACATTTAACATGATTTAACAGGGCTTTTTAAATCAAGTGATCTTGAAGTTTGTTTTTCACAAGCTTTGCTGATAGCGTTTTCTTTATGGAACTTCCCCTGTGAAATTGTTGCCAAAACTCAGCAGGATGCAATTTCTTCTTCATGTACCCTGAGAATGTTCCCACTGCAGTTCTGTGGGGGTAATCTAGCAGGTATCTAGTCTTTAACAGTCTTTAATCAAGTCTTTTGTTGTTTTTCCCTTATAAATGAGGAAAGAGGTATTTGCAGTTTCTGAGTTAAGGCACTTAGGAAACAGCAAGTGCAAAAACCTAGAGGCTTGGGAAATCTGGGGGCCAGTGTTCGATGCAATATCATGCAAACTGCATCGCACAGAGCCCTGGCTCCAAGTTCAGTAATCACAGCTATGAACTCCAGGAGCTGTAGTGTGCTTTGAAAACCTAGGTTTTGGATAGACATACCTGGATTCCACACCCAAGTTAGCCTAACCAGCTCAGTGGAATTAAACATATGGATATCATCCAGCTTCAATAGAAGCACAAGTCTGTTGCAACTCCTCAAATGTGCAAACATTTTTGAAGGCCATTGCCAGTTTTTCAATATCATAATTTTTAGTCTAGTGCTCAGACCTATTCCACCTGCTTTACAGCTACACAGAAACTCTGGTCTTTGCTCCAAAGACTTTATTTTCTATACATATGGATCTCATGCAGGCAAGTCTGATGCTAGAATTAATAGTCTACTAATCATGTTAGCTTTTACTTTTCAGCATATGCTGATGTCATATTTCTGCAGCCAAGTTATCTGTAGCATGATGGATAATTTTGTCTGCTTCTAGTTTTCAAGTAATACTGGGAACATTTTAGATTTAACCAAAAGAACCTGACATTATTCTATGGTTTTGTTCTTGGCATTGCTTTCGTGGTTCAAAAACATTCCCAGTGCCCAGCTTTCAAACTCTTAATAGAGTTTGGTTTGGGTATACCCAAAGTTTCCAGTCTCCATCATTATGTGTCAGCCTCATTCAAGGGATAGGCTGGTTTCCCATTACTTGCTGCAGAGCCTGCACCTTCTGTGCTGTGAGCCCAGCACCAGGGTTGCTCTCACAGTGTCCAACCTGTTGCCTTGTGCAGGGGCTACTGGGAAGGACAGAGGAAGAGGGAATATCCCTCATTGAGTCCTTCTGGGAAGCAGACTAACTGTAGGACCCACTGCACTGCTGAACTGCCCTCCCAAAGCAGCTGTGTTGAGGAGGGCAGGCACACTGGCTCGCCTGTGCTGGCAGACAGAGGAGCTGGCACATGTAGCATCTTGTGGCACTGTCATGGTCCTTGCACGAGCTGGATTGTGTGCCGTCAAAGGAAAGTGCTGTGGAATGTTTTGTGGTGGTATGTTCCCCCTCCCATCCTGGCAAGGTAAGTCACAGAGCAGGGGGAGTTCATTAAGTTCCATGTTTGTTGATCCAAGCAAGATAGAATGAACTAAGACTGATTTTATTTGGCTGGAAAGGGCTGAACAGCAGCTAATATTAAACACCACTCATGTGAAGCAGGGACATTGGTACTGAAAGAATTATAATTTAATGTGAACAGTAATAAAGCATTCATGAATAATACATTTTAAATTATTACCTAGATATTGGCTGGCTGGAGCTCCAACCTTAGCCCATATTTCTCTGGCAGTATTTAACCTTGTCACTAATTTAGGGAATTAGAGGCACTTGAAATCCTAGCTGGAGGGGAAATATGGGTAGACTTCAAGTACAGCCCTTGTCCCATTCACTCACTGTTTTCCTTTTGCTTGTATAAAAGAGGGTAATGGATAAAATGAAGCCCGTGGGTGAAGTCCATAAAATTAAGTCTACACATTGAGTTTATGTCCTCTCCACACTTTGAGATGGGCCATCCACCAGCCCAGGCCATGCTGTGCCCATAGGAGCTCGTCAGAAGTGCAGGAGCTGTTTTCCTGTGATGCTGCAAGTACCTACAGCAGCACATCTGCACTTCATTGTGTCCAACGCAGCAGACAGAAAATTCAGCCCATCTCCTTTAAATTGTGAGAGTTTAGATTGGGATTCACATAGAAAACATCCCACTAGCCAGAATTTTCCAGGCAATGGGTGGAGGAGGCAGACAACACTGTAACACATAGGCATATAAAGGGGCACACTTCCCTTTTCCCATTGAAAGCACAAGTAGCTGTATCCATTTCCAACACCCCTAGCGCTTTGCAGGTACCTTCTGCACAGCTGCTTCTTGCAGCGCTGCACCTCTAACAAGTGCTTTAGTAACACAGGGTACAGCTACAGATATATCTGAATGAAGTGGAGGTGTGGATTTGCAGTGTCAGTGTAGCTGCTAGTGGCAACTTCTTCCTCTTGCCTTGGAGCAAATTTCCCTTTATGGTTGGGGAACTTTTCACTTACCATAGGCTGTGAATGGGATCTTGCTGTGGAAAACATGATGTGATGTACATGCATCTCCCCACAGTCACTTGTTTGTATAGCTGTACCTTTAGAAATAAGAGCTGCAACCTGAGTAGGGTTTGAAAAGAGTCCTGCTGTTGCCCAAACAATGCTTTCAAAGGACTTTCAAACAGTGTGTCATGAGGGATTTGTAATTTGTTTTGCCATACAAACCGCTGTGGCAGCCTGGGTCTGAAGCAGAGTTTGTGGTTGAAGACACTGTGCAACTATGATACAACAACAAAGCAGTTCCTCTGACTAATGCTGGCAGCAGTCCTAGGGTCTTTTCTCTTGCTTTCTCAGCCACACCCTTCCCTGAAATCTCCTTCTGGGTAATGCAGTTGACCACAAGTCCATGGGGTTAGTCTATAACGGCAAAATGTTTTTCCAGACCAGAACATTTACAGTTTGATATCTAGATAAAGAGTGACTAATTTTGGACTCATGAGTAATGCCTGACCTTACTGTTGTGCCCCCAGCTGGTTTCAGAAATTTAACTATCAGGGGAAATACTCATCCTCAAATTCCCAAGTGCCATAGATGTCATGTGGCTGTCACCAGAATGACAAATGTGCACCCACACATCCCTCCCCTGCTGCACCCCAAAATGCTGGGGCCCTTCAGAAGCTGAAACATCTGCAGCCTTTCTCCTGAGCTTGGGTACACACACAGGTGACAGCTGTTACCTTTCACACACAGTTCCTGCACAGCCACCCCTGCCCTGCCAAGCAATGCTGTGCAGGACTGTGCATGAATTCAGGATTGCAGTAGGGTTAAGCAGAACAGACATTGTGTGCAGGATGTATTCTGTTTTCATCACAATATTTTGAAAGTAAGGGAATGCATGAAAACATATATTTGCTGCAAGCCAATAAATTCCCTCTTTCTTTAGTTTTAATAAGAAAACCACAATGTCTGCAGCTAAATATTCCCCAAATTTTTTGCAATTTCCCCCAAACTGAAGCTCCTGTACAAGCCAGGCACTTTCACAGAAACAAAGGCAATAAAAAAGTTGGATCATTAACATTGTGCAGAAGCCCAGTTTCAGATGAATGTGTTGGAAATGTTCATGCTTTCAATATCTTTTCCTCCTTACGTAGGAAACCATGAACTTAAGGAAAGAAGGTGGAACAACACATGGTACAACATGGAAGAACTTCAGTAGTTCTCCTCACTGCTCAGAGATCTCCCTTTAGCAAACTTGCAGTCCACAAGAGTGCCTATGTGCTGCAGTAGCTCTACTAGACAAGCATCCACTTCAAGTGATGAAAATCCACAGGAACAGGTGTCTCTTGGCCAAGCATTCCAGTAAGTGAAATTTATTGTTTTAATATTCCCTTCTCCCATTTCTCAACCAAGGAATCTTCCATCACTAAATCAAGATGACCCAGACTGGTGCAGAAAGACAGAGAACAGGACAGGTGCAGACTTTCAAAAATTGAGTCAAAGAGGTCCTCTGCAATACTGAGTTTTACTATGGTACCAAGATGACTCAAGAGAGCTACCCTGGGAGGTCAATAGAAGAAGGAGGTAGCAAGAAAAGCATATCACTGGTATCAATATGACAAGAGTGGGTCAAAATCATCCTAGACTTGAGACGATCTGATCCCTTCACCCCAGTGCCTTCATCATCACATTGGTCACAGATGAGGGCAGGAGGGTTTGAGGGTGAACATTTGCTTTGTGCTTTGCTACTTTCTCTGTTCCCAGGGCCAGAGAGGATAAGAGCACCACCTATCAGGTATCAGTCCACTGGCAATTTCCCTGTGCTAAAGAGAAAACTGGGCTTGGCAACACCCTGTGTCTTATGGATGGCCCAAAAGTCCTTCCCAAGGGAGAGGATAGAAATAGCACCTCCATCCTTCCCACATCACCTGCCCATGTTGGAGGCACTAGATCTCCCCCTCCCTGTAAGTGGCCCATCCAGCTCCTACAGGATATCTGGAAGTGCTTTATTCCTGGTAATGTTGAAGGAGAGTAGTGTCTTATGGTAAAAAAAATGAACCAGAGGCTTTACAATATAATTAAAGGGTTTTATTCTTTACATACACTGTAAAACTGAAAATCCAAGCTAGGTGCATTTGAAAACAAAGCAAACCAGATAAACGTGAGCTGTTTCACACTAGACTATGGGTATATTTATGTAGAAGACTGAACAAATAAATTAATGGGTCTTTTCTTATAATGTTAATACTTCCAAGAACACTGGAGATCCCAGCAAAGTCATCTGGATGGGGATATAATGCAGTGCAGATGTGAAAGTGCTTGAAGGGAAAGAGGGAGCATCCAAGCCTTTCCCAAGACTCTCCTAACACCCTTATGACAGTGATCTGCCTCAGTGTTGTTGTTGGCATGGCTCACTCAGCAGCCGTCACATCCCAGCTTCATAATTGAAGATACAGGCCCAATTCATTAAAAGAAGATTTACTGGTGTTAGGAGGGTTTTGTCATAGATTTTTTTTTCATAAATGGGGCTCTCTAGTGCATGTGATTTACAGAGGAAAGAAAAATCTGAATTATGGGGAGAATTGCATGCGAGCAAGGTTCTTGGAGTGAGAATAGTTTAGTATGGAAATGTGACACAGCTCTGGAGGACAAAGAATTCAATCCCCTCTCATACCTGCTGACATCCCAGGAGATGTCTCAGCAAGACAAAACCACACCGGGCTTGTTGTGGTGCTCTGCACACCACTCTGCTCCTTCTACTCTCCAGTGTCCTCCAGCACCTCCAGGGGAGCTGGCAAGGAACGAGGGAATCCCAGCTCCCATTGCTCACTGCCTCCCCAGTGTAGCTCTCCAGTGTCTGAGAACCACTCAGCTAAATGCTGAGGCCCTGGAGACATCTTCTACACTTGGAGTGACTTTCCAGCTGGACTGGCAAGAACAGCCCAGCAAGATTAGCCAGGGGAGCTGCAGCTCTAGTGCAAGTGGCTGTGGGAGCCACAGTGCAAGAGACGTGCCTGACGTCTGGGTATGGCATAGTAAATGATAAGGGCAATAATAAATAATAATGAGCAGGGACCTGGTCAGTGCGAGCAGCCGAGTCTTGAGTATGTCTTATCCTAAATGGGTGTCTAAAACAACAGGCTGTCCAATAACCCCCTCTTTTCATTGCCTACCAAGGGAGCCAGGGTACTGATTGCACCCAACTGAGGTGAAGTCCCTCCATGGCTCCTGATTCAAGCCTAATTGCAACCTTGCTGCTGCCCATGAGGCACAATACAAACAGCACAGCTATGTCCAGTGCTGTCTGTGTTGGCAGAAGCAATGCAACGACTCGATCCAGGTGGGGACATCCTGAGGACAGACCAAAACTTTTCTAGTTCTCTTCCCTCTCCCCTCTCCCCTCAAAACAGTTTATGCCTATTAGCCTTTATGTCTAGAGTGCAAAACAATTGAGTAAAAATTCCTGTCCTTTCACTGAACCCTTTATATTTGTTATTAAAAGACAAGTAAATTATTTTACCAAAAAATGTGGAAGTTTCTAATTTTTTATGAGTTTTTTCTCTCAAAATTCATAAAAGGCTATTATGTGATTAACAAAGCCAATGAGTAATGTACAGCTTAGTATCAGACATGTTGGAGCTGGTCAAAATCCATGACAGCCAGGAGTTAACAGACCTATAGAAGTGAACAAGGGAAACTGCTATTTGTTTTGATTATGATGTGATGTTATAAGTATTTTGCTCTTGCAGATCTGATATGCTGCAGTGACCTACATGTGACACACAGCTTCCCCAGAGGGTGTCCTGTGTACAACCAAGCAATTTCCCTGGCCAGATCTTGTATGTACAAATGATTTTCTGGAAACATTCTTTCACATCTTTACTCAGCGATATCATATAGGCCAAAAAAGTTGGTTGGCTTTTTAATAAAAAGGAAGTGTGAAGTGAAGAATTTACTGCCTTTAAGTTGTTCATACTTGTCCACGAATCAGGAGCTGTTTTCCAGAGGCGCTGCAGGTGTCCGAGTGCACATTGAATTTGACATCTATTGTTTATGCCAAGCAGTACATTTTTGAGGAACAATTGGAAACATTCACAGAAAAGGGAAATTTTGGACTTGTGCAGTGGGAATGATCTTGCACAAAACCTGAAGTTAAATTTTACTTGCCCAGTGGGAGAACAAGGTGCAAATCCACCCTTATGAGTCATGAATTCATTCAACTCATTTAGTGGAGAAATAGTGCATATTAGATATAGGTTGCTGTTAAGTTGCTTTTGACCACGGAGTTATCCACTGAGTAATTTTGATTAAGCAAAAATGTTGTAAATAGTCATAACTTGCTTGTGGTCAATTCACAAAAAAAAAAAAAANGATATAGGTTGCTGTTAAGTTGCTTTTGACCACGGAGTTATCCACTGAGTAATTTTGATTAAGCAAAAATGTTGTAATAGTCATAACTTGGTTGTGGGTCAATCACAAAAAAAAAAAAAAAGTTAAACAATCCAAATATTATCTTTATTCCAAAAGGTTTATTCTGTTCTAATCACATGGCAACATTCAGGTATATCTAGTTAAACCCCACTGGCAAGCCATCAGCAATAGAACACCAAGAAAATCAGCCTTGATGCTTTAAATCCATGTTTTTCATTTGCAAACCAAGAACAGTGTAGTAGAGGGGAAGAACCTGAATTTCAAATGCAAGATGACTGGCAACAAGCAGTTATCTTGGATAAACTCCACAGCAGTCGTTCCAGGGATCTGATGACTGAAAATTGCAGTTTTCGGTCAATCATATTTCATAACTCAGTTTCAAGGCTGGGCTTTTTCTGTGTGGAACAGTAAAACTAGGAAGAGATTAAGAAGCTTGCCTAATAATTAGCATTCCAGCCTGTCAGAGTCATGTTATGGCACATAAAACTTCAATTAAACGAACAATCCAAAGGTTGCCAAGATAAGGATTCAAAAGCCAGGCAATAGCAGAAATAAGGTCATTAAGCTCAGTTTCAGAACTTTGAGTGACACAGCCATGTTATCCTTCTGGGGGAGTCATCACTCTCCCCCACAGAAAACACATGGTCTGTGTGATCAGCATGTCCATGAATGAAGATCCCATCTGTACTCACCAATATAAATCACGACAGCCAGAGCTTGCCAGAAAATTGATTTTTCTGTTTGATGTCTGTCTTTCCTGATTTTTCAGGATTTTTAAGCCTGGCACCTCATCTGGTCAAAGTACAGCTACCACTGGCTTTCAGTGGTACCACCCACCTCTTCAAAGACTGCTTGAATGAAGTGCCCTGCATCACCTGGGACAGAGGGACAAGGACAGTCCATCTTTTTGGGGCACTGCTGTGCTTTCTATCCCTGTCCTTCCTGGCTGCAATATGTGCTTCCCTTCTGTTTGTGCTCAGAGAAGATGGACTCTGTAAGGATCTAAAATCACAGTCTAAATGTACCTTGAAAATTGCTCTGATCTTTCAAAGGCTGTTCTTTTTTTCCATGTTCTGCACTATAGTCAGTTCTTTTGCTACATTGCAAGCCCTTTTCCTAAGAATGGAAGAGCTGTCAGTCATCCCATCACCCATACAAGAAAGACCATTCAAGAATTTCAGATCATGAAAATACCAGCACTTTTTGATCCTTAACTTGGATCTTGAAAGTAACTTAAGGTGGATATCATGGAAAATCTCCTGCTGAAACATTTTTAAAAGATCATCAAAATCGCAAACAGAAAGGCTGAGGATTTATAAAAGAGAAAATTCTTCAACCCAAATAATGAGTAGACTTGCTAGATCTCTCCAAAATAGCACTTTATGTAACACCTAAAAACATTTCTCCACACAGGGTTCAAAGCTAATATGCTAAGGACTGGTGTATTTCAGAGTCATAGAAGGACTGTGGAGAATGCTCTGCATCTTCCTCTAGACATTCACTGAGATTAGACTGACACCAAGAGTTGTACTGAACTAAATCCACAGCCAAAAAGTGATAGAGTCTCTTGCTTAATGCAAGTAGCAAGTCTCTTCAGACTGAATTGCCAGATTTCTGTTCTACACTAACAATCTGTAGGACCAATTCATAGACCATAACTGATCACTTATTAGATTAAGGTGAAAACAAATACTCACATAAATCACCTTCTTTCTTCCTACAGACAGCTTCTTCAAAATGTTACTGTTCATTTGTAGAAAGCCCTGTTTGGAAGAGAAAGGAAAATCATTACTTTGACACTATCTGTATGAGCATTGCCTCTCTTTACCTATTTTTCTGAGGGCTAAAATGTGGGAACTGAAACAGGAACTCCAAAAAGGCTCTGACTTAGATACCTAATGCTTGAATATTTTGTTTCAGGTTTTTGGCTTTATGCTCATGTCTATTCTTTTGAATTTAGTTTTCACTGATACATGTTTTCCCCTAAAGCCTCTTGCACTGCAGGAAAAAGAGCCTTCAAAGCTGGTTTGTGTAGATTTTTAAAACTGGCTACATGCTAAGCAACACACAGAGCTGCAGTAAAGGGCACTAGGATTTTGATCTTAAAAAGAAAAGAAAGAATCTGAGTTTGAGGAACACTCATTTTATGCAAATAAATCTGTGCAGAAAAACAGTGTAAGAAAAATCCGTGCCCTTTAGAGACCCGAGAAAGCAGCTGGCGTGGCCCTGCAGGAAGCAGCCTGCAGGTGCTGGGAACTGGCCAGAGGGTCAGACTTGCAGCTGCTGGACTCAGACCTGGCCTTTAGTACAGTGGGAGCAGGAAGATGTGCCTGAGGAAGCAGTAGTTGTCCCTGAAGAGGGTTCACCCCTTCCTGGCTCCAAGCAGAAGGGGGCTGCTTGGCTCTTTCCATCACGTGCAAATTTCTGTCAGGCTGGAATTTGTATTTTTATTGTAAAAAAATACTTAATTTGAGAAATATTTATTTGAAGGCTGTGTCTGGCAGGCATTTCCCTCTAGGGCAGCCTGTGCTCTGATTTTGGTCAGTCCAGTAAAAAAAAGTCAGATAAATGCTTCTGGAGACCTGCAGAGGAGAGACTCATAAATTACTCATTTGAAAAAATAGTAGCTTCTTTTTGCAGAACTTGTACATTTTTCTGTTTGGTTTTTTTTTTTTTTTTTCCCCTGCTATCATGACTGTGGATTTTCTCCCTCTTCAATACCTTTCATATTAATCTCCTACCTTATCAAAGGAAGTATTAGAAGCTGAGGTGAGAAGGGGAGACAAAACAAGTGCAGCTGCCATGTTTCTTCCCACCCAGGTAGATCTGGATTGCTTGCCCTTCATCTCCTTAGTCTGTAACTCCAAAGGGAACAGCATAGGTATAAAAGTTTATGCCATGCTGTGTGACTTGCTGTGTGAATTCCAAGGGCAGTGTAACAAGCCAAGGCTGACACAGTGCAGACAATGTGATGGCACTGCCTGCCTTTTGTGTCACTACAGAGAAGGAGGTGGAGCAAGGCATTTGCACATCTCCCAGGAAAGAGAGAATGGGTAGGCAGCTGGAAAAACAAACATTTTAAGAAAAACAGATGATAAACAACAGAGAACACAGTCATGAATATGTAGTGCTAGTACAACATTTTCCTATCTTCAGATCTCAAAAAGCATCACCACTTTATAAGATGGGAAGCACACAAAACCCATTGCCATGTTCACTAAATGTGTTTTCATCAGAATCAAGGGTGAAAAATTACCTCCATGCTACTGCACTCTTGAAACATACCTTTTTCTTTCTCCCAGCCCATGTTGTGACATGTTTCAATATAAATGTCCCTGTCCCCATAACCGAGGTTCACTGAGTTCAAAGGTTGGAGAAAATCTAAGTTAGATTTGGAATTGAGATGGATTTCAGGAAAAAGTGGCATTGATTTGGCAACAGCTCTTTCAAACTTCCATGAAAAATGTGTAAGTGATGGGTGAGGTTAATGAGCAGCTGAACAATTAATTATTCTATTCAGTGGGTGATCCCAGTCATCCTGGAACACAGCTCCCCATGAAAGAAATGACACAGCTTTCCTCATCCAGCATGAAGCTAACATGCCTAATCCCTTCCCAGTTATTCTTCAGCCATCTCCAACCCATCAACAATGAAGAACAAAGCCAACCTCCATAGACTTTTTAGCCCTCGAGCTATTTTCCATACAAGTGTGAAATGTCAAATTTCTGGGTCTGAAACCACAGGATTGGGATGGGGCAAGTCAGTTGTAGTATCAAAGTTAAATGGGATTATGAGTTACATGTTTATGCCTGGAATATAGGATGGTTGGCATGAAAAGAGCTGTGGAGCTCTGGCTGCTAGGGTTTGGCAAGTGGGAAGAAACTGTGCTTAAAGCAATTTTGAAAACAGTGTCTTATTGCTCTGCTTCCATGAAAACCACCATTGGAATAAACCCCATGTCTTTTGAAATATTCATTAAAAATAAAAGATTCTTCCTTGCCAGAAGAGTCCAGTAGCCTGAAGTATCTACGTCCAACCTCATAATTTGGGTTTGTACCAGACAGAGAAGATTGTGACTTCCATGCATTGACTTTTATTCCTTTTTATTAAAATTTCAGGGAATGTCTCTGTCTTTCCTTCTAAGAGAATCCTATTTTGTATTTTAAAAAATTGATATTCAGTAGGACTAGGAGAAAGTGTCTGTACAGGCTATTAGTTGCTGTAGACTGAAGACTGATTACTGGCATTCCAGTTTAAAAAGAGGAAAGAATTAAAACCACAGGGTTTTGGCCAGAGTGCAAGGTGTAAATGAGATCAAGCCAGGTATGACACCAAGGGCAGGGAGGGATGGCTGTGGGAGGGATGGCAAGTAGGATGTTCTTAAGGGGTCTACTGAAGAGTCAAATGTTGGAGGTATTGTTTTGGCTGAAGCGAGAGTAGAGGTGTTTTGTTCAGAACCAATAGCACAAGTCAGTGAAGCAGACACAGAAGTTTTCAAAGGTCAGTAGTAGCTGGTGAATGTGGTGACACCGCTGAGTAATTTCGTTCATGTTGTGGTCACTTCCTAACCCTGGGAAATCCTCTTACAGTGAAGTTGCGTTCCCCCTGCCTTTGGGGACTCTGCTGAAGCAGAACTCACATGTCTCAGGGACGCTGAAAGGATAATCTGGTTGATGGCAGTAGATGGACTGGCCACCTAGAAGCAGAACAGCAGGTGCTCTAATGGGTGCCTCCACAGATCTGACCAGAGTGCTGCAGACAGGTACATCATCCCACGTAGGCCTATCCTAAGGAGAGTTAAAATGGAAGTGGTTCAGCACAGGCATAATTGGTACCTGGTGTAATTCTTGGGGTGATTTTGTGCAAGGCCAGGAGACAGACTTCAGTGATACTTGTGGGTCCCTTACAACTCAGGGTATTCTATGATTCTATGACACATGCTTCACAGGTAAATCCAAGGAAGTGTGAGCTCTGTTGAAAGGTTTTCTGAATTTTTTGTCCCTATCTAGGTCTGCCAAATGATGCTTCTAACAATATGTCACAGCTAGACCAACAAGCCAACACACTTTATACACCCGGCCTCTTTCTACCCTCACCTCCCACCAGCTTTTTCTGCCCCTTGTCCAGGCTCCAGTTCAACAGGACTTGGACTCATCAAGTCCTACCTATCCCACCTGCCTGCCACCCTCCCCACCCTATCTCTGAATGCTCCCGCTAAACTCTCCTGCCTCAGCCCGTTTTCCTGTCAGCTGCCCCGCAGCCCGTGTCCCCTCGGTGAGGGTGTCCGGCCGGGCACGGCCCCTCCCCGCCGCTCCCTGAGGGCCGCGGGCAGCGCCCCTGGCGCCATTTCCCGACCCGCAGGTGGCGCTGCTGCGCCGGGCCCGCGGCCGGGCTGAGGCGGGCGCGCGCCGGTCGCATTTGCCTCGGACGAGAGCACCAATGTGAACAAAACAAAAGCGAAATAAGTTTTCACCGACGGAAAAGAAACAAGCAGCTAGCCAGGCGCGGTGGCAGCCTTGCCCGACAGGAGCGGCGTGTGGCCTCCCGGACGGCACCGCCGGGTGTGGGAAGCAGGGGCTTTTCCCCGCGGGTTGTGGCTTAGGGTTGGGACACACCTGAGGAGGGGTCAGGGCAGCGGCGCGTGATATAGGTGACACGAAGTTAAGACAGATACACATCATAGCCGTGACTTTTGTCTCTGCTAACGTGAGGAGGATGAAGGGTCCCTGAGGAGGACGTGGAAAAGGAGATCTGCTGCTACCTTCCCAGAAATTTCTGCTGAGGAGCAGCATGGCAGCCGGCTGTCAGAGGGACCGTGCTCAGGGCGAAGGGGACACCCAAGTCAACAGCCGCGCTCGGGTGGGTTTGGGCCTGGTGGGACACCCGAGCTCAGCTGCAGCCGTTCCAAACAAGATGCTCTCCTGAAAGCAGACGGATTTTTTACTGCCCTGCCTGCACATAATTGAGGTGCTTTTATCCCCACCCCAGCTCTTTTTCCATCACCACCCCACAGCTATTATGAACTTCTTCAGTTATTTATATCGTTCAAATTTACTGACACTGCCTAAAAAAAAATCCTCAGGGCAGAGTTTTAGGAAATTGGTCAGAAATCTCAGAAACTGAGTCATTTGGGATGGGTTGAACTTTGCTTTTTTTTCTCCAGCTGCCTGCTGTGTGTTTGTCAGATAGGGATTGAACTGAGGAAGGGTCCTGGAGTTCAAACGCCTTCCCTGCTGCAGCGAGGTGGAGCATGGCACAGGATGCAGCTTATCACAGACAGCAGCTGTGTGTATCAGGGGTCTCTGCTTCCCTCTCCCATGCTGTTTGCTCGGCTCCCTGCCTCTCCCGTGCATGCTGTGTGAGAGGCTGGGTTAGGGGATGGATTTCAGACCCATTAACAGCTTTCCAGACAGCTAAAGTCAGTGTCACGGGGCACATCCTGCTGATTCAGCAGCAGAGAACAGTTCCTATCTCAGGGGGAAGAAGAATAAAAAAGAAATAAATCTGCTTTGCCTCAGGAGCCATGAGTTGCACCTTTCAACTCTGTCTGGGTGAAATGTGGACTTACATTACAAAACTATACTGCTTCACTTGCATAGCTAAAGCAGTGTAATTTCTAAGCCATTAACAAAACTGTACAGATATAAATGCAGTCCCAAGCATTTACCAACCACTGAACGTCATCTGGAGTAGACTCTCCATAGGGCTGTGTCCGCACCAGGATTTGGTGTTTTGAAAGGTTGAGGGTGAGGGGAATATTCAGGTACTCAGATCAAAGCCATGAATAACTGCTTAAGGGGGTTTGCAAAGACCGTTTCTGTAGGTTTGAAATCAAGCCACCATTGTTTTGTTATTCCCACTCCTCCCAAATAGTCTTTCTAAATCTTAGCAAAAACATTATCCCAGGATTATTGAAACACTAACGACATAGCCAATAATATTTTGATAATAAAACTGCAGTAATAGACGCAATGTTGTCAATAAACATCCTCTTATTGCACGGGTTGACAAAATTCCGGAATTTTGTTTTTAACTTCTCTAGGAGAATAAAGTATGATTTTTACATAAGAAATGTTTCTGTTTAAAATCTGACCCAGGAACCTGGTGGCCTCTGTTTGACTGTCCTGAATCACCTCCCTGTTGTGCTTGTGACCCTTGGGGGCAGGGACAAGGGCTCTGTATTTTTGGTAGCTGATGTCCTTCAGGGGACCCTTGGCTGACGTGTCAGAATTGTATGAGAGCTGCATAGGTTAAGGAGGATGTTGCAGGAACACGGAGGTGTGTCTGCACTGAAAGGGAAAAGGAGTTGGAAAGTAATGCAGAAGGCAAGAAATGGTTTGTGGATACTTTTTAACCCCAGGCACTCAGGAGGAGGCTGAGAAGGCAAGGAAATAAGAAAAGCAGCATATCATGGACTGAAGAGAGCAGTGACATTTTACAGCAGCCGGAGATCCCCTCCACAGTGTTTGTACTCCTTTCATGTGGTGTTATCAGAGCTCTTTGGAAGAGTTTATTATCATGTTCCCTCAGACAGCAAGCAGACAGCCATCCTGTGACCCACATCCTGATTTTTACAACCCTCCTTGTCCTGTGCCATCTGGGGTATTTATAGTGTGACCCACCACTGGGAGAGGAGAGGACTTCCTTTATACTCTAAACATTACACTACAATAATAACGAGAAAATGGGACAAATGACAAGCTTTCCTGCCCAAAAAATGTCATAACCCCCTGCCACTTCAAATGACGTGAGCTGGCCAGGTCACCACGCTCACGGCTCTGTGGGTTTCAGGGTACTGGTGTTGTTGTGACTATGCTGAAAGGCTGAAGGCTGTACCTGGGGCAGCACATGAAAGGAAAGTCTAAATACTCTGCAGACTAAATCACATGGGGAAGGGTTAAGAGGAGAAGCTGAAGACCCCTGCTTAGGGCAACATCTGCCCACCCCTTCCTAAGGACTGGCTGTCGATGGCAAAGTGAGCTACAGCTGGCCTGTAAATACACTGCTACAGAGCATAGTATAGCACCTCAAAGACATTTTAGAGTTTTTTCCTTTTTTTTTTTTCCCAGGAATTTGCCTTGATCTTAATTATTGTTACAATAAGTGATCTTCTTTTAAGGGATAAAAGGAAGGAGTTGGCTTCCTTCCTTTCTGCATCATCTCCTGAGGTATCATACTTCTTCGGTCTGGTGTTAGCACCTCACTGCATAAATGGTGAAAAGGGATTCCCCAGGGGACTGTTTTTCTTTCCCCCAAGAAAGGGACAATTTTGAGAGATAAAATAGCTTTAACTGAACGTGGTAACATACCATTGTTGCCCAGAAAGGTCAAACAAAGGGGCTGTGAGAGGTCAGTGGGAGAGATAAAGAAGATGAGGTGTGTGTAGAGTAAGATAAGAGCTGAGGGTCTGTGTGATTATCAAGGGTCAGGCATGTGTGGGCTAGAGTGGCAAAGGGCGAGTGAGCTTGTGGCTCTCCAATTAGTGCTGGAGAGGGGGTGAGGGGAAGCTGTGCATCTGGGAGGGTTTTTGATTGACTTAGCAAGGAAACTTCTGAGTGAGAGCTGAGCAACCTCTGCTCACCCTTAGCCAGGGTGGGCTGGGTGTGGATTCCCCACGATACAGCCAGCCCCTTTCTTCAAAATGTTGGTTTCAATGGAACAGGAGAGTTTGGACCCTGAGGACTTCTGCCTTTTGTAGCTAATAGCAAATGGGCCCATTCTGTTAGGTACATCTGCAAAAAGTAATGAACAACATGCTTGGGTTGATTCAGGGATCAAAACTAAGATAAAGAGTAGAAACAAAACCCCCCATATATCTGCAATGGAAAAGAACTGCAAGCATTCTCCTACCAGCAGAAAAAATGTAGGAAAATTGGTTTCTAGACTCAAATTGGGTGGAAGGTGGGATTATGCTGGACTAGAGATTTTTATACTTCAAGCAGGTGGGGAAGGAGATGGTATAGTGAGATCACGTTGGCTGGATGATGAAGAGGAGAGCAAAACTGCCACAATGATTTCTATCTTCAGCCTCCCCAGATCTGTTTGGTCTTTTGTTCCACAGGTTTGTTGGTGACACGTGAGAGGTACTGGGATGAATCCACTGCTTCTACACAGCAATACATGTGAGTGTGACAGTAAGGTCTAACCTGCTCGTGAGCCACTGACAAAAGACAGAGCTGCACGTTCTAGCCATGAGCAACCTACAGTTTTGCCTGGGGGAAAAAAAAAATTGTATTAACTTGATAACTTAGCTCTCTTGAAGTCCTATCAGCACAGATACAGAACATGCCATTCTTTACTGCAACACAGCCAAAATAAACTATCCCAGTGCCATATCAGCTTTTGCAAAGGGAGGGGAAAACACTGACATGGAGTGGAAAATGCTCTGGCGGCATAGGTTTGGCCGAAGCACATGGCTGGTTGCCAGGCAGTAAAGGAGGAATCCGCTCTCGAACAGAGGCAGAACACACCGTACAGGTAGCAAACAAACAGAACACAACTTGGAAATGAATGTCTGTGCAGGTCTGAGACAGTGGGGATGTGTAAAGAAATTTTTTAAAATAAAAAAAAAAATCTGTACCTCATTCTGTAGACACCAGGTTTGGAAGTAGCAGACCCCTGGAGAATACTGCAGCCTTTTAACACTTCACCAATACATTTATCTTTCTTGAAGGCAGTGCAAACATCAGAGCACATGCTCCATTTTACCCCATGATAACAACATCAACAACATCACTGAGTAGTGTACTCGTGCAAAATCTTTATTTGGAAAATGTCTTGTCTTGAATAAAAGCACTCCTCTGGTTTACTTTTAAGCCCAGAAACGGTATTTGCATTGTGCAGGAAAAAAATACAAAGAAAATGCTTAAAACACATTCACCTTCTGATATCATATAAATAGTATTATAATTGCTTACATCTATTTCCTCTATTTTTATCCCACTAAATCTGCCTGTGGACTAGTGAGAGAAGAAAACCAAGGCAATGACATAGTATTAGTTTTGGAGAAAGGCCACAGTATCTTAAAGTCAGAGTGTGGAGAATTATCTGTATTGTACAAGGACAAAGACACATGGATACTGATTCACTGTCTAGCACACGTATCTCCTAGTTTTCCTTCCAGGTCAGGAATGGCTTTCAGAATGGTTCTGATTATTTTCTCTGCTGATCCAGAGCTCTAAAGAAAGCTGAGATTGTGGCTGTTAAGGGTAGAAAGTTCCTCCTTCATTTTATAATATGTATGTTATTGTGGTTTCTCTTGGCTGGGAAATTTCATTTCTATTTCTAATCTCAGCCATGTGTCGGTCAATTCTGATTTAAGTTCCCTTCACCCTCTCCCTGCTGTGCAGCTCTGCATGCCATATTGCAAACATATTTTTCAGCATGGGTGGGAGGTAGCACTGTGGTTTGGGCTTTGCTATTGATATCAGGATTTCCCTTTTTCTTTGTTTGAAATATTTTTTTTTCTTTGAAAAGAGAATTGACGCTAAAGAGGTTTCATTTAGTCCACAGGGGAGGGACAGTGAGCATTTTCATGCAAATTTGAATAAGAAATCACAATTTTCCAATTTTTCTAATTAATTCAATGATGTATTCATCATGTCATGAAATCTTCAGCTTGAACCTTTATTTGGATTATGTAGGAGAATAGAAGTCTAAATTTTGTAGACTCCACTTGTAATTAAAACCCACTCCAGTAAATTAGGGCTCCAGCACTGTGGTTTATTGCCAGTGGAGGGAAATTAGGGGATTGTTTGATCCTCAACCAAGAAAATACCAACGTCTTCCAAAAGGACAGCTTCACACAAAACATTCAAAAGTCTAACAAGCTGTCAGTTCTCTCCATTCCTTTTAACACTGTTTTGTCTATCTTCTTTGAGCTGAAGGCTTCTGCCAAGTAAAGATTCATTTCTTACATATACTTGCCTATCAGATTTTGAAGCTGGACAAAAGGACCCACTTAGCCATTGCAAGAACTTTTATCATTTAAAATGCAAGAACATTTGATTTCTGCATTTCTCCCAATCACTCCACTGTTTTGTTTTTTTCCTTTGAAAAGAGGCAGTGAAGAACATACCAATATTTTAACCCAAAGAGAAGGTCAAGCACTATACAACTAATCTTCAGCTGGCTGACCATGTGGCAAAGGCAACAGAATGGCAACTCTAGATATTTATATTGATTTGTGATACAAAACAGAAATATTTTGCAAAATTCCAATATCTATCCTTAAATAAGCTTTGATAGGGCTGATTATTTTCTAAGGGTGAGAGGTTAATTTGTGACTTTACCAATTTAAGCATTGCTGTCCTTCCTGTCTTCCCGGAGTCATTGGATGTTTCAGTACAAAGACTTGCTCCCCACATCAGCAGCTGAGTCAAGGAAACTTGAGGGTTTTGATATATTATGCTGGTGATTTCAATAAAGACAAACCTGTGGTATGAAATACAACAGCCCTTCTTATGCCTGGGGAAGGCTTCTTGAGTTAATATCTGATGAATGATGCTTGCTCAGGTGCACTGTATCACTGGGCATTTCTGTCACCAGAGTTCTCAAGTCATTCAGAGGCATTTCTCTCCTTTGCCTTCCTATCCCCTCTTTTAGCTGTGGCGGTGGTGGCACTTCAAACACTGAAGAGCTCTGCTCAGACCGCACTTTGTCTAGTTCCAGACGGCTCTAGCAAGGAGGGTGGCGTCGGGCCCGCCAGCAGCGGTTCTCCAGGGAAACCAGCTTCCTGCTGGCGCTCCGGAGCCGCAGGAGGGAGCGCGCTGCCCTCCCCAGAGGCGCCGCCCCGGGCAGAGCCCGCCCGCCCCCCGCTCCCCATCCCAGTCCCGCTCCCGGTCCCGCTCCCCTGCCTCTGCCGCACCGGGAGAGGCCGTCCTGCCCCGTCCGTGGGGCTCGGGCCGTTCGGCAGCCCCGGAGTTCACGGGTGGCTTCTCTTCTTCATACAGGAGATAGGAGCCTGGAATGTCGTGTTCGTTTTTATCCCCCTGCCACCAGCCGTGGTTACTGGCACTAGTGCCTCAGGATGTGACTGTCCCTTCTGGATTTCAACAGGGTAAAGGGAAGGAGATGGCAGGTCCTCTTTAGCCATCCAGGTCCCGAGTGTCCCCATTAAACATTTTTTTAAATGCACGGATCAGTCAGGTTTGGGGTTTTGGGCATGAATTTCTGAGAATGCTCATGAAACCAGTATCTTCCCTCGACCTCAGCTTCCTCAGCTATAACAGCATAGCAGCAGCATGAGCTGGATACACAGCACGTTGTAAAAACGTAATTTTTGAGGTTCTAGCTCTGCTCTTCCCCTTAGAATAAAGGCAGAGTTCCTCTCTTTTCACTGTGCTTGCACTGCACGAGGCACTGGAAGCAGTCTGCTGCATCCTCCACCTCTGCACCCGCTCAGCCCTGAGCTCCTGCTGTTGCCATTACCACTGACAGCTGTTGCCAAGACAGTTTTATGTACCCACTGAGACAGGCACTGGCAATCCCCATTTACTGGTTTTTAACCATGTCTGGCATAAAAGGAGCTCTCTGTTGACTGCAAACTGACAAAAGGCTTCTGGAACGGTGGTTCAGCTATGGTACAATACAGTCCATTCCAACAGCTGACCCATGGCATCAACACTATAGAAACACTGAGGCAAAATTGTTCAGAAAACTGTACCCTATGGATGTCTCAGTTGTCTGTATCACAGTATCAAATGAAACTACCAATGTTGTTAGAGGAATAAATAACTTCTAAAAGAGTGCTCACTGGTCAGTCACATACTACTGCAAAACAAAGCTTACCCACTTTTAGGTTTTAATTTTTTGGTTTTGGCCAATAAAACTTTCTCTGCAATATTGTAACCTCTTTTTCTTCTTCTTCTTTTTTTTTTTTTTCCCAAGATCTTGGATGTTTATGTGCTTTGGAAAAGTAATTACTTGAAATTACTGATGAAACAGACATATTGCAGAATCAATAAATCTATTCCTATCAGAAGAAAATAAAATGCACAGAAAACTTCTGCTCCATGTAGACATAAACAGAAGGTAATAGGAATGCTTATATGGGACAATTTACAGTTCTTCTGCAACCAAGGTTAAACTAAAACTTTCAATTAATTGTCACACATATCAGCTTGACTGGTTAGTGGGAAGAAGAGAGTTGATGGAAGTTCTTTCAGAACTGTTTTTTATGGGTAAGATTCAGGTGGGGAGGCACTGGTGGAGAAACATGTTTTGTAGCTATTTACAAGTCTCCGGATGTCCTAGACGGTGATGAAGAGAGGTGAATATAGTAAGAGTGGTAGGAACAGTTTGTCAACAACTATTGCTGCACAGCATGTGCAAGAGTTAATAAAATAAATTATACACCACATTTTCTTTTCAAGCAAGCTTTAAATAGTCCATATGTAACAGAATCATGTGTTACAGACAAGAAACTCTTGCTGCCAAAACAATGATGAGTGTTTTTCCCGATCGTTCTTTCCAAATTACAGACTTAGGAAAAAATATTTCAAGAAATTACAAGATTTTAAAAAATAAAATTATGCTAAAACCCAGAAAAGGCCAATAGAATAGACTGGTGAAGTACATGAACAAGTCATCAGAAAAATGTTAGTACACAGGTACTTACAAAAAACATACAGGAATGGACATAAAGGCTTTTAAGACACAGATACTTAGCAGGCTAATTCAGGATCAAAGGGCAGAATGCATAGGCTTTATTATAAATTCTGTAATTCATGCATTTGTGTGTGCAGATAAAATATATTTAAAGCCATGTATTTAAATGCCATCAAAAAGACACCTGAATTTCTTCCCAGCAACACCTGGTGACTTCAGGGAAGAAGAACCCAGTTTTGCTTTTGTGCACTGGCCTAATCCAAACTCATAATCTGTAAAAGGGAACAAAGTATAAGAAAGCAAGCAGGTATTTTATCTGAGCCACTTGGCAACACTGGGACAAAGATCCAAACCCTCTTTTTGGTAATCAGGGTCCCTGGAATGGAATGGCAGCAGCACCAGCCTGGAGAGTTCTCAGTGTGTTTCAGAAAGTGGCTCCAAGGAGAACGATCCAAGGGTTGAGTGGGAAAAATTAGAAATTAACCCTGTGGTAAATAGATAGATGGATAGATAGATAGATAGATAGATGGCTTTTTTTCAGAGCAAAATAAGGTAGCACTACTGAGTAAGTGGCAATATGGTGTGTGCATTAAGATATACAAGTGAAATCTGCTTGGGGCACCTTCACTCAAAGGAATAAGTCTTCTTAAAATATAATTATAATTATAATAATAATACTTCTTTATACTTGCCACTTGTTAGCAATTGTTTACATCGTAGAAAAATAGATAGTATTCTGTAACAAGAAATATAGTTACTTTGTTAAAATGGGCTATTTTAAACCAGCTACTATTCTTTCATATAAAGAATTTCTAAACAGCAAAACAAAAACAGGTAATACTGAGTGCAACACAGCCAGTGGTATACTTTGCATTGGTTTGAAACATAGTTGCCAGCTACTATAATTACATGTTCTGTACACTGTACTACAAAAGTCTTCCATCTTTTAGAAGCTTTTGGGTTTTGTTTTTCTTCTTTATAGGTGGCAAGTAAGTATTTAATCCAAGTAAATTCAAACTCTGGAAGTCAGAGAGAATTTCACAATCAGTCTTTGCTACCATTCTTTCACATTCCTTTCCCCACACAGTGCAGCAGCACTTTCTACTTATGGCCAAAAATCCCTTAAGTTAAACAAAGTTTAGAATGTAGATACTTAGAAGTTTAGCTTATAGATTCACATTCTTTTAAAAATAATTTCACAAATTTCCCACGTTTACATTTACACCAATGTAACACCTCACTTGATGCATTTCATTATCCTTGCTAAAGACTGAAATAAAGTTCAGATGAAAACTCTTTGCCAGTGGTAGGTATTGTCTTAAACACTACAAAGCCAGATGGTTCCAATGTAGAAGTCATTTTTCTGTGGTCTCCGCAACAGTTTCAGACATGAATAGCTAATTCCTAGTGGCAGTGGTAAAGGCATTATCAGTACACCATGAACATCACAAATGGAGACAATTTCCAAATGTTAAAGAACAAAAACCAATCAAAAAGCACCCAGAAAAAAAATCAATGAAACATTCTTAGTAGAGCAGAAATTTCTCTGTTCTCCTCTTCATTAATCTCACACCTTTTCAACTTTGGTGGGGTCATATGTATCTGAAAAAAACCAAGAAAACACTATTAATAATGTATTGTGAAATCTATTCAATATTTCTAGCTGTGGAAATGACACATCTTTTCCCTAGTTTTTACTTAAAAAAAGAGAAGCTGATAAAGCTTGCCACATTAAAGATACATATCGCATTCCTGACCCAAATTGTGTTTTTACCAGTACAATTCAGGAACAACTCTGATCAAATGCATGAAGATAGAATTTGGGAAGGCCTTGGGTAGGTAGGAACAAGCACACTGAATGCTAAGTGATTACTTCCAGTTTTCAGGTGTTTTGACAGGAAGAAAAAGACATAAGATTTGCTCCCCCTTGTACTGAACACTAAGGACCAGTAAATGCTTTAAGCATCCTAGCAGGGTGTGTAAGGCTGGCTGAAGGAGTGATTATGCCATGCAGTCAATCAGGGTCTCTTCATTTGATTGCAAATCCTTCATTTCAGATTAATTCAACAGAAAATGGGAAAGCACAGCTGCATTGCATCACTATGCTTAGTCTGTCTTGCTTCAGTCTGCAAAACTGCAGCTCATGTTTCAGCCTTATTCACTAAAGCACTGGAATGGCTTGCTAACACTCTTCTTCACTTCCAGCCTCCCTCCTACCAGTTCACAGGACATACCACAGGTTGATTTTCCTTTTCCCAAATCCCTGAGGACACTCTTCTATCAGATTTCTTAATTGGATTTATCCCACTGTTGGCCATGAAGTGAGCAGACATGAGCCTTTTTCTTCACCCTTGTCGCTCTGGAACAGGATTGCAACAAAAAGGCTTTGCCTTGTGAGGTCTGCCTGCCCAGTGCCATCATGCAGACACCTGACCTGCCCTTGATGTGCATGGTCACGGCACGCAGGAGCCAGGGCTACCTAGGGAAGAGTCTGCAGGCACAGAGAGGCCCCAACAAACCGGCACTGCAGCCGTGCTGCCGCGTGCTGCTTCTGCTCTTACACAACCTGAGTGTCTGTGCTAACCTTAAACGTCCCTCCCGTAGGCTGTACTCCCACTGCGCTCACATTTAAACAGCTGAGCATGAAAATATTCCACACACAAATATCACACTTTGGAGTAAAACATTCATCCTCAGGACTTTCATGTTGATGTGAGTGAATGTCTTCATTCAAACATAAAAAGCATAAAAATCCTCCTGGGACATTTTTGCTCCTATGTGCAAGTGTCCATCTGCTACATCCACACTCACGTCAAAAGGCAACTGGCTAAGAAAGGACTTCTGGATTTGGCCCCAGTGGGTGGATTTGTGTTGCAGAATCTTTTATCACTTCTCTTGCCCACCCTCCTTGAGCTGCTAGTCCAGCCAAGAAAGGAGTCTGTGCCAGCAACACCTAGGATTTCTGCTAAGCCTTTTCTGGTATTTCCAAACAGACCAAACATGAATGCAAAAAATCAACAGGAATAAAGTTTTTGAAGGCTAGTGTGCTCCAGGATAATGCTACATCTTTTTAAGCTTAATGCACTGATGGTGTATGAAGATGCCTCTAAAGCAGTAACATTTTTTTGATCATAAATATTTTGCCATCTAAACTGTTAGAACATAAAATTCTGAAGTTTTCTGTGACATGTTGACGTAAGAATAAAAACAGATTTGCATTTCAGAAACCTGGTTTTCCTAAGGCCAGACACATCCACATTAACAGAATTCCCCACAAAATTTCAGGTGCCCACTGTTTCAGGGAGTGGCAAGACAGGGGTGGGGAGGAAGGGAGAAAACCAAGCCACAAGACATGGAGCCTCTGCATGCCTCAGTATATTCCCTGAAAGCTTACCCATGCCCTCAGCACCTAAACCAAGGACACAAAAGTGCCAGACTGACAGGCCATGTCACCCTTTTGAGGGGGACAGACATTGGAGTTCTAGCACTGATACAGAAATGCTTATTCAACATTTGGTTAAGCTCATTTGAAATGCTCTCTACAGAAACAAAGCCAGATTAGCAGACTCATGTCTTCAAACAGCAAAGGAGAAAAGACATCCAATGCATTTGGGAACACTTAGAGATGTTCTCTTAATGGCAGTATTTGCATAGTAAGATGAGCTTCTTGCACTCAGTTTTGGCAGGGCTCTACTCTGAAATGACTGTTTGTCTGCCAAGCTACATTATACATGTGAAAGCCTGTTTCTGCTAAGGGCTGCAGCCTCTGTGACAGGCCCAGTCTGCAATTATAAGAATAATATCACCCTACCTTGCTCCAAATAGAGTGGCCTTTTAGAATGGAATATTTGCTCTTTGAAAGCAACAAATACAATGGTTTTCCAGGATTAATTCTCATCTGGGCTTTCAATGGTACCAATGAGCTATTCTGAAAATTGGAGTGAGATTAAAAGAGGAACACACAACATCAGGCCTTTTTACAAACATGAATCTACAGTCCCTCTGTAAGGTGAAGCTTTTGGGGCCAGCAACAAATCAGGGTCTCTTTGGATGGGAAGAGGCCAGAAGCCACCTGCCCACCCCATGTGTGTCACCCTGGACATGCACAGGAGGAAGGGACATTCATGCCATACAAACATGGGGAGGGCTGTTATGGCTGTGAGGGAGCTGCTGCAGTGGGAAAACACTGCAGAATATAAGCCTGGCATTGTCAGCAAGAGGGATAAATTTAGACCTAATTTACTGCAGAATAACTCTCCAATAAAACACACACAATCTGTTTTGATACATCCCTGAAGTCATGTCACCACAACAGTTATTTTCTTCACTCCAGCAGAAACCCCAAGGGAGGAAAGCATATGAAATGCATGTGGGGCAGACTAGACCTGATGGGTACAAGAAAGCTGAATCAGTCTGTTTGAAAAATCTGGTCTGGAGAAATACAGTTCAGAGCAAAAAGAGACAAAGATGTGGGATACAGAAAAAGACATGGAGAAAAAGGCTTCAAGGCTGCAAGAGTCAATACTTAGAACTCATGCAAGCATTTCTTTTCAGTTGGAATTGCATAAATCCAGTTTAAAGTACACCTCATTTAATTTCAGTCCCTCTGTACTGGAAAACTGTAAAGAGATTTTTATCAACAAGGTTAAATGAAAAACCTGTGCAGATTTCAAGGCAAAGTGTCAACTGTAGCAGAAAGGATGGAAAAAGGAAGGACGAGATTAATACTAATTTAACAGCTTTCACACTGTATGTTTGCTCATTCCAATTTATTTAATGGACTAGGCAGGTGGCCTGGGAGATTTATCCCTTTACACAGGTCTATAGCAACAACTGATTTTCAGTTGTTAAAAAAAAAAATGCTAAATGAAAACTGTTTCAGAGAGGGAACTGCTCATGTTACTTTGGAGATACATATGGACTACACAAGTTTATATGTTTTAGAGAGATCAAAACCACCAAAAATAGTTAAAAAAAAAAAAAATAAGGTGTTCACTGAAAAAGTCAACTTTCCATTTGTCCTGGGGTTAATAGTTATTCTCAACATCTGATCTGGAAAATATTCAAGAGAGAGAGAGAGAATTTCCAGGGCCCTATATGCAGCCATTTCCCAGAGGCTCCATAGAAGAACATCAGATTTTTATTTTTAGTTTCTTCTGAATTGTGATATAGTATGTGTCTACTTAAGTATTAGAGAAGGAAAAAAATTGGCATTCAAGAAACAGCTATGATTAAGTCACCACATGTTCCCAAACACTGGCATTAGAGTGACTCTCTTTGAACTCCACTGTTTTAGCCTGGCCATTCCCTGAAACAATTAGACAGACATAAGACCTCAGGGAGCACTCCAGCCTCTGTGAATGAATTTCTGTATCACAAGTGAGTTTTACAGTAACAATTCCTAAAATGGGACCAGAGAACACTCATCTTTTCCACAAGGAGAGCGAAGTGGGTGGCTCCCAGATGAGGATAGTACCACCTACAGCCTGTTACTATTTGAGCAGCATTACGTGGGCATAAGCAAACTGATCATGCCCATTACATAAGAAACGAGTACCCATCTGGATCTCCTATGACAGGGTCTTACCTAACGAAAAATCTCTGTCGATCTTCTTGTCCATTCCACCTAAACATCCATTTTCACTGAGAGAGATAACACGCTTGGAAACAGCCCCTGAGCTTGCCAGTTTGCTTCCTCTCTCCTCTGGTACCTTCGACAGCTTCTCCTCATCCACCTCCTCTCCCGAGTCTGCGCTCTTAATGCTCAGACGTCTCATGCGTGACACAGAGTCAACTTCTTTCATTCGCACCAAGCGATCCATGGCAGTCCGGCTGGGTGGAGACGTGAGCTTGCCTTGGAGCGTCTCTATCACTTTCGAGGTGCTCCTCACTCTCTTTTCTGAATGCTGATAAGCAGCTGACTTGCAAACCAAGTTTTGGTCCTCACCTTGGCTGGGGCTCACAGGTTGTTCAAGAACTTGCTCAGTTACCAGTGGTTTAGCGCTGGCTTCCTGGTGAGTGGCCTGGCATTCAACAGGGTATAAAGATCGCCCTCCTGCTCTGACAAAGAGAGCACTCTCTGTCCAGCCACACTTCCGTCTGCCTTCATAAGAATCTTCCTTTTTTCCTTCTTTGTTACTTACTGTGCTCCCTATCGGTGATGACTCAAAGTCCTGAGCACCGTTTGAAGGGCTAGTGCCCAGGTGGGGCCCAGCATGGTCATCTGGAAGGAGAGACTCCACTGCTATATCTATACCTAAAATTCTTGCAGCTCTTGCCTGCAATGACTCATTCACAGGGATTTCCACTGCATTTGCATCCGAAGAGTGATCAGAGTTAGCACCAGGTTCTGGGGCCGCATCAAGTCCCACTGTCCTCAAATCTGGCTCAGAGCACCTTTGGTTCCTCTTTGTTAGTGACAAGCCTACTACTGACCCTCTCTCTAATACCCTATCACTTGTGGGAGTTGCACCTTTGCTCAGTTTAACAAAGTCTAGGTAATTTTGGTCTTCACTCATCTCCTGCAAGACAGGGTTATTGAAAGGATTACTGTGACATGAACTACTTGGGCTACTGGACAAAACTCTTTTGACAGGGCCCTCATGAATAGGCTGTTTGCTTGTTCTGCTCTTGGCTTCCCCCATCCCCATTTCTGTTATCAGACTTCCATCTGCTAGCCTGACTCCTCCACTGCTCCCTCCTGGCTTTGAGGAGCCTTGAGATCCAATACATCTTGGCTCGCCACCATGCTCTGTCCCCATGCTCCAACTTTCAGACTTACTTTTAACCCTTCCTGACCTAATTACAGGCACCTCCGGCACAACCATTTCTGATTTCCCACCATGTTTTGGCTCCTGGCTTGATTTCTCATTTCTGGACTCCCTCCTCTGCATAAAGGCACCTGCCTGCAGAGGAGCTGCAGCACTTTCCAAATCTTCTTCACTGCTTGTGCTCTCCTCCTGCCCTTGCAGCTCCTTGTTAAAACTTTCTAGCTCACTTATTGCATCCCAGGGACGGCGACTTACAGGTTTCAAAAGAAACTGCCCAAATGGTTCTGTACTGTTGCAGGGAGCACCTGGTTCTCCCTTAACTATATCTCCCTTGGAAAGAAGGCCATTTTCCCTCTCTTGGACAGGCACAGGCTGGCTCTGGTGGGCTTTTGGGGAGGGAGACTGAAGGACTGAGGTGGCAGTCCTAGAAAATGCACTGTTGCTAGACTGGCTGAGGTGAGTCTGGCCCTTCATACTGTAACTGTTCTGCCTGCAGCCTCTCTCATCAGAAGGTGACACTGTCTGTTTTGCCCCCACTGTGGATGTTGTACATCCTGGGAGTTTTGGAGATAGTGGTTTGCTACTATCAGGCTTCCCAGGCTTTGTACCATGGAAAAATTCTGGGCTCTCGGGTTCTTCAGAGAAACTTGTCTGTGTCTGTTGGTCTTTGTACTGATCACCTGGCCAGGAGCCAGAATATTTGAGCTCTCTGTGTTTTGTAGGCTGAATAAATCTGAGGTCATTCATTTGTTTGAACTCTTCTGGTCTCCACAGCTCTTGTTTTTGTAACTCATTTTTATTGGTCATGCTTCCTGTAAGCGCTTGTAACTCCAAGTCTGTTGAAGACATACTTAAGAGACTTTGTTCTTGCAAAGCCCCATTGTTATCAAACCTATTCTTATCAGGGCTCTGAGTTATGTTGTTGTTCCTATCTGTATCTGGCAGATTGGATTCTGATTTAACTGGGATGGAGACCAAACAAAATATAGTTTCATTCATTTTTTTCTTTGAACTCTTTTTGCTCTGCATCCCAGTTCCAGGTTCAAACTTTTTCACTTTTGTAACAGTCTCACAGGTGTTGTCCATATGTGAATTTCTTACAGAAAGTTTGCCTTTCGTGTACTCCGTGCTGGCTTCGTTACGGGGACTGTGATTAGTTGCTCTACAATTGTCTCTTTGGTCCGGCAAGGCACAGTTTTCCTGATCTCGGATGGATGGTGCCAACCATCTGTTGCTATGGGTGGAGCTGTCGGAAGTTCTTCCTCCCTTTGCAGAACTGGACAAGTTTGATGCATCCACAAAGGCACTGTTGTACTGTACTTCAAGATTTCTCTCTTGCAAAGCACCAGAACTGGGACTACATGCATTTTCAGTGTGGTTAGAGTTGCCCTGCAGACCTTCCAGTGGTGCAATTTTAATGTGTCGTATCCGAGGATCATCAAAGGGAATATACTGAACGGAATGCAGGTGGTCAGCAGGGCGCCTTGCATGGCTTTGCTTCCCATGAGGAAAATGGTTGTCTTTGCAAGGGTCACCCCCCACTTCAAAAGTATTCATTGCTGGTCGTTGGCAGGGGACAACCCGCTCTGCAGGACCCTGTGGATCACTGCTGGCGCACGTGTTGGTGTTAGGCACTTCACTGGGGGAATGTGGGGTCACGTGTTGGTGAGGTGGGGATTTGTAAGAAGGAGGAGGTACGTACACTGGGGGCTCCAAACCAGAGTCTGGAATGCCAGAATCTTGCCTTGGCTCATTGACTTTGGCTAAGTAGGAGATAGGTTCCTCTTTCTGATAGTGGTCCTGGAAACCCATGGTTTCTGCAGGTGCCCTAGTCTGCCGCTGCAGTTCATAAGATGGAGGCTTGAGAGGTCTCCCATACTTGGGCTTCACCAGGGGAAGGAAATTGCCTCCTGTTCCATGGTGCTTGGCTGGTTCCACACTCAGTCTGTTTGGGGGATAGGAGGGGGTTTTAGTGACGCCGAGCGAGTTGTTACTGTTGGTCAGGGAGGGCATTTCCACGCACCTCATGCTCTCAGGTGAAAGGACCCTTGGCAACGACTGCGATTTCCCCCTGCTGTGGGTTGTGAGTACATTGTCTCCTAGGGTCAGTGAATATAGCTCTTGAAGCAGCTTCTCCCTGTCACCCTCAGACATTTGCCTCCCTACCTTTTTTGGCTGGTTCCAGCTCTCTACTTCCAGACTTTGCCATTTGCAGCCGCTGGGCACTTCACAGCTTTCCTGCAAGCCGCTTCTTCTGACATACCCTGCACCTGTCCCCACCTTCAGCTGATTCTCCTTGGGGTGCCGGGGTGCCCCTGGGGCTGCAGCCAGGCCTTTCATCTCCACACTGGCCTTCTGGGAATAGCCCAATAGCACACTGAAGTCCTGTCCTCGTCTTCTCCAGTAGGCAAGATCTTTATCAGTCTTGGGCTGGGAAGACCATGCTAAATGAGGCCTGTCATAAACCCTGGAAAAAAAAAGCAGTGTCAGAGGCAGTGTGCACAGGTGCCTGTTCTTTCTACCATGGGTAAGGCCATTAGGAGGTCAAATGATGAGTTATGCCAATGGGGTTTTGTGTAATCTATTTGCAAACAGATGACAATTTTAATGAGAGGATTTAAAAGTCAGTCAATTAACATGGGTAAATGAAGGGAAAGAAGCTCTTCTGACATGTTGTTAGATATGCAAAGATGTTAGAAAGAGAGACAAATGCACACAGTTACCTGCTGTGCAAACATGCACAACCCTCCTTGATGGACATCAGAAAATTCCCTGCCCACAGCAGGGGGCTTGGAACTAGATGATCTTGAAGGTCCCTTCCAACCCAGACCAGCCTCTGATTCTAAGATGCCATTCTAAAACCAGAAGTGACTGTCTTAAATTACTTCTGTATCCTGCTAAATCAAAATCTATAGATGTCAAGGAGACTACTGTGGTATTCAAGTTTAACAGGATTCCAAGAAGCAGAGGTAGGGAGAACAGGTAGGTGTCTATATCGTAAGATTTCATAAAATATAGTCTGTAAGAAACATGATTTGCATCCTGGTAAAAGTGCTGAAATTAAACATGTCAGTTACTGAATTGATTCTTGTTCATCTTTCTGAGGGAAAAAATTTCTTCAGGGTGCTTTGGATTAAATGACACATGTCACAACAATGGTGATGTATCAACACAATTCTGAATAAGATGGAACCAATATTTAAAACGTAAAATACTTCAAAAGAAGTATAAAATTTTTAAATAAAAGAATCAGTGAAATATGAAAGACATTAGACATTGCAGATTAGAAATTCAGAACACAGATTTACATGAACAGAATAGGTTCATTGTATGTTCTGAACAGAGTGTAAACTATTTTATATATTTCTGCAAAACAAAATTGGTACCCTTCCATATAAATAATTAATTTTCTACTTGAATTGCATTCTGCTATTCTTGTACCTAAGGTGTCCAACAATATAACTGCCTTTATACTATGTGGCTGCCACCAGCACAAGACTGGAAAGAAAAATCAAAATTGACAGAAATAGGACAAGTATGTAGATAGAACCCAAGAATTTCTTCCTCCTCCCTCCACCCCAAGGTATATAAACAGTGTCATCTGGCTCTTTTTTACTAAAAACACAATCTATTTAAATTATCTATTTAAATAGGACTTTGTGAAGACATAATACAAGTCAAAATTCAGAATGAAAATTAAGCTATGCAGATCCACAGCAATTTTCTTTTATGTATATTACTTTCATCCTATGAGTCTGAAAGTTTAAAAACCAGACTGGGACAAGAAGCATCTTGTTCATATTAATTCAATTGGATTAAGATTGAACTTCTGAACAAAATGTTCTGCCTCTGAAGCATGAAATGAAGTGTGATTGCTGAACCCCAAGAAGGAACAGACATCTCCATTAATCAATGAAATATAACAGGACACCTCCTATATCAGAAGCTGACTGTAGTAACAACCAGCATTTCCATGTGGAAACATACAGCTGAACAAGTGCTGTTTTCTACCTTGCCTGCTGTGGCACCATTTATATATGTGTTTACAAAATGAGGTGAGAAACAGGGTCCAGCAAGAGTAAGGAGAAAATGAACAGGTTGCTCTTTCTGATTGATTTTATCCATCATTGTAAAAGGGTCTACAGAAATTGCAGGAAGTACAGTCGCAGATTCCAAGATCAGAAGAGATCATTATTTAGTTTGACATCTTGCTCAGCACAGGCCATCAGACTTCTTTGAGATGATTCCTGCTTAAGTGGTAGCATCTCTTAGAAAAGCACCTAAAAAATCTGATTTATAAATTTCCTGTGATGTCGCAAAGCTTAATTCACCATCAAAAAACCCCCACAAAGTAACCCAAAGTCCTTTTCAACAGAAAGAGAGAAAAACCCTCCATTTATTAAAAGCTGTTTAAAAGATTAAATTTATTTTTAAAGGATAATAACTAGGCTCCAGTAATGAACTTCGGAACATGATACAAATCACCGTGTAACCTGTACTATGTCATCATTGCAACAAGACTGTAAAAAAACACATTTAAAAGGATGCATTTAGAACATTTTAAACCTGATTCTTTCTAAGATCTACTCATAGGACAAACAGTATCTGTCTCTCTAAATCCTGGCTAAGGCACTAGAAGTGGTTACATAGCCAGCCTCTATCAGGGACCCTGTAAATTTCTGAAGATGACACTGCACTATGCGGTGGGAAGAGGATGCTCCAAGGACCCTCCAGTGCAGCTCCATCCTGAGGTCTCCTCTGCTCTCAGTGATGGAGAGCAGCTCCTGCACATCTGCATGCAGGCACAGCAGGCAGGCAGGAGGCAGTGGGGCAGCACAGCACAACCACACTGCTTGTGGCTGTGGCTGCAGCAGAGTGCCTCCCTCCTGGACATGTGGCACTTCTGGATCTTGCAGTCAATGAAGTGGTGAAGGGGAAACTTCCAAGAGCCACTCCAAGTTTGAAATGCTTCACTGCAGCCTCACCAAAGGTGAGGTGGTGCATATCACCAAAGAGAAGACTTCACAGCCCCTCTATGCAGCAGCTCATCTCTGACTCTGCCACTACATAATTCTGTGTCTCTCCAGGATGTGCTGGTGCTGGTGCACAAAGAAATGCACACCCGGACACAGCAGCTCCCACATGCCTGACAGCTGGGAGGAGGATGGAGCCGAGGATGGAGCAGTCTCATGGGACCAACTGTGGAGATATAAGTTCCAGGGACAGAGTGGTCCCAAGGGATCAAGGAGGTGGATTTTAACATTATGAACTCTTTTCTAACAGGCCTGCTTCTAACGAGTATCACATTTGCCCTCATAAAATGCTTTGAATTGATTCTATATAAAGTTAGTTTCATTAAAATGGTTTAAAACCCCCAAAACTATTTCTAGCTTTCTGTGAATTTTAGGCCTTTACAAGAAATGAGGCCATAAGTCTATGCTGCACTGGCTGTATGACCACATTTCACTGAGCTGTCTTGCTCAGAGCCATGGGTTGAAGCTGTCCTTTTCCCCTGGGGCGACGCTGGACCAGCAGTACCTCACATGATGCAGATAATGGGGCCAAAAGTGAAGCAGCATGGCACAGGCATCGAAGTCCAAACCCTGCAGAATCAGGCCACTGCAGGGCTATGTAGGGAATGTCTGTCCCTGTTGCTGGCTGCCAGCATGCAAGTGGAAGGTGTTGGGGCCTCAGTAGCTCATCCTGCATGAGCTGTAGGCACTGGCACAGACTTTGTGCCCCACAAAGAGCACTGTTAAGAAAGTCAGCAAGGTGGAAAAATTTTCAGAGGGCTGTTCTGGACACTGGCAGCTTCTGTTCTATTTTGAGATCCTCTCCTCACATACACTCTTCTGAGACCCAGCACTGGAAAACACCAGTATACTTTTCTAATTGTTTCAGCAGGTGATCTCATTAATGATATCTATTTATCACTAAATTTGCTAGCTACTAATAGTTCCTCCCACACAAACAACTAAGCAAAGTGCCTCTTCTCTACTTAGAACAGAATCAGAAGGCAGTTCTCCTGTGAAGAGAACTCTCATCTATACCCAAAGGATCAGCTTTCCCTTTTTTTTTTTGACTTGCCTTCTCTTCGAAACCTTTACTGTGTGGCCTCCAAATGCTCAGTTAAGAAAGGACAGCCAGGAGAGCCCTCCCACCATCTGCTCCCTCACACTTAGCCTGAAGAACAATAGGATGGAGCCAAACACCACTTCCCCATTCCACTGGGACATCACTCTCCCCTCACAAGCAGCAGGAGCAGTGGCTATGAAGCCTCCACCCTCCTCAACAAGGTTTGATTAGCAGAACAACCTTAATAAGCAGAGACAACAGCATCATCCCCTGCCATCACAAAACGCCACAAGCCCTGCAAACCTGCCTGCAAAGGCAGCCACGAGGCTGGCAACATCACCCACTTCTGTGGTGTATGGGAGATGATTAGTTTTACATCAGTGGTGTGAACAAGAGTATGGTGTAGATAATTCCCTGGACAAGGAGCCTAAGCCATGCTCAGAGTTGCTGTGGAACCGTCACCATCCCTGAAGGACACACACAGCCTGCTCAGGCCCTCTCCTGCTCTGTGCTAACTGGGAAAGCAGCACCAAGAAATGGTGGCAGGAAGCCTGCAATGTCCAGAGAGTAACTTGCTGGGTGGTCATCTTCTCTTTGGGCCCAAATTGTCCCCAGGTCTCTGCAGTGTGCAGCACTTTCCCAGCCTGGGAACCAGAAGCTGATTTCCCAGAGCAGCCCAGAAACCAACAGTGATATCAAAATGTCTGCTGGAGTTCAGCACGGCCCGCCTGTCACAGGCCTGAGCATGCCCAGCTGGGCCACCACAGGTATCTTCTGCCAGCTTTGGAGCAGCTCACACGACACGGCAGCCTTGTGACTTGGGAGTGGATCTGGAGGGGCTCAGGAGCTGACATGAGGCACTGCAGTGCTGTGGCTTCCCCAGATCCAGCCTGGAGAGCTCCCTCCTCCCTTCCCGGACCAGTCCAGCCATGGCTGTGTCACACTCCACACCGGAAGCGCTCCATGCTCCCAGGCATGGCAAGGAAGGGACGATACAAAGGTTTTTCCAGCTGCTAGTCCCTTGTGAGAGCTCCCAGTATGCTCACTGGGAATCAGAGTTTGCTGTAACAGTAATAGCAAGAAAATATTTCTATTTTATGGAAGTGTGACAAAGCCATTTCCAGGGTTGTGTTCCCTATGTTATGTGGAAAAGCCACTTTTAAAAACCAGGATTAATATTTAACTATGCTGTAGACTGGCAGGTCCCACCCCTTGCATTTAGAAAGAGATGTTTAAACTGTTAGAGAGCATTATTTGATATTTAGCCAAGGCCAGCAATTACAGATATCTCTTCCATATCCAAGATGTGGGGCAGATGTGTGAGCCCCTGCAGATGCACCCAGAGGAATGGGAAGCAGGGAGGCAGCAGCCCTCCCAAACCCCTGTGCATCCACACAGGCTCTGACAAACAGGGTGCAGGAGCAGCAGTGCTGTGGTAGCTGCCAGCCTCGCCCAGCGAGATCTTCACAACAGTATTTCTCCACACTAAATTGAGCATCAGCTTCAGCACACTGCACACTCTCTTCCCCTGCTTCAGAACCTTCTTTCCTTTCATTCTTTTTCAGTATCTTTCCTCACTTCTTTTGTTGTCCAGTTTACTTCATCCAAAACACACCAGAAAGGATCCTCCCAATTATCCTTACCCTTGTGTTCTGTCCTTCCTTCTCTAGAATGGATGGCTCCACCTGGAGACCTTCACCAGGACTTGCTGTCCTATGACTGCTTTAGAGGGCTCACATCTCTTCCTGCCCATTATCCTAACTGGCAACCAGCAGCCATTCCTGCTCCAGGCAAACAGACTTGCAAGGGGAAAAGATGTGAAGGGCAAGAGCAGGTGAGCCCAGGAGTAAGGGGACACATGGCTTTGCCACATGTTACTGAAGGTCTTTGTAAGAGGACAAGCTCCCAAGGTGACAGTGCTTTGCCCTGCTTTCAGTTTCAAGCCCACTCGGCAGGAGGAAGGGGCTTTTCCTTGTAAACCATCGTCATACTTGGGCTGGCTTCCAGTCCTGCTCGAGCCCCTTTCCTTTGTTCATCTGCAGCACTCAAATAGCTGCAGAACAATGGCCGAGTGTCGGTGTGTACACTCAGCTCTTCCTGCCCAGCCGGCCCCAGCCCCGCTGTGCACGTACCCGGTGTTGAGCAAGCCATGGCTGTACAAGCACGTTTTCTGCAGTGACAACAAGAGCTTCCACTGGCTTGGAGTTGTTTATTCAAGAAGTGCATAGGCACCTTCTCATGTTTACTCCACAAGAGCAGCCTTAGGAGAACAAGCAAGTCTTCAATGAATGGAGGATCACCCACCAAGAGCTGCATGTGGCTGAATCCACAGTAAAACCTGGGTGTGTAAGTGGCAGAAGAAGCTGGGTGCAGTTTTAAAGCTGAAGAAAAGGATGACCTTTTTCCCTTTTCTTTTCCCCTGTGCTAGAACTAAGCTTTCCTAAGTCCATCAGAAAGGCCTTTCTCATACAGACCACATTAGTAAAACATATTTTCCCACCCTCAGCCACTTCCCATTATCCCAGTATTCCCAAAGGCCTTTCTCTAGCAGAAGGTGAATGGATGCGTCACTGGATGTGGACATCCAGTGAACGGAAATGGTTACTTGGATGGGAGCAGGAAAGGATCACAGGAAGAAAGTGTTAAGGGTTAGAGTCATGATTAGTTATCTGTCAAGACCAAAAGAAAGAGAAAGCAAAGCCATGGCATGATGCTGAAACTTACCCCCCTTCTGAAGTATGAAAAGTGGACAAACCCTGAAGGTCATGGTGGTAACCAGGACCTGCTTGCCTCCCTTGGCTCCCATGGCTGCTTTCAGTGCTGCTTGAGCTGGCTTTCACCAGAGGTTTCTTGCTGTAGGCCCCAGCTCTGGATTCTGCTTCAATCCCATTCAGTGCTGCTCTCTGAGCAGATCTGTTCCCCGTGATTTCATGCCGGTATCCATCATATCTGCTCTCATATGAAACAGGGGGATTTTTTGACAATTTGTATCCATGAGAAATCAGAAGGTCTTCGACACTGAACATGTTGTGCTGGTTTCACTCACAGCTGTGCCATCAGAAAGCTCTTTCCAGCTGGACCCATCCCTACAAAACATAACCAAAAACAATCAGAAGGCCACTTTAGACAAGAAAAGATACCATTGATCAGTTGGTAGGCTCAGGAAGCTAACAGTCTCATCTCCTCTACTCAGTTTTTCACCCTCTTAATAAAATAGATGAAGGAAAGTGCATGCAGATGCTGATTAATCATGTGCTGTCCTTCCCTAGACAATACACCTCCCTCCACTCAGCCAAGCAGCAGATGCTGTGCTGCTGCTGCTGACTCAGTCCCTTTCACTCAAGAATTCACTGGTGATTGCAGCTTTCAGCTTTCACTAATGCGACCTCAAAATAAAAACTTTGCACTGGAGGTAAGCCTACAACTTAAGCAGGCATTTCCTTAGACAACTATTTTTCTCCAGTCATGGAGAGGTGTGCTCTGTATTATGTTTTAAGTTGCTGCAGGAGGAGGGGGTGGATTACAGAGCAATAAGCCTCTCCCTACAGCTCTGCATATTCCAATTAAAAAAAAATGTTCACAAGAACAAGGACAAAATATGCATAAGAACAAAAACGAATTATGCAACCACATGAGAAACCCAGGTAATACCATGCAATACCCCAGCTAAATAGTCCTTTTTACAAATACTTTCTTTTCTCCCTGCATTGGTCTGCTGCAATCCTCAACTAGAATAACACAAAACCTAAGATTTCAAGTATGCTGTTTTTACAGCACACTTCCATTGTGTAACGTGACTGTAAACAACACGTGATGCCCATGTGTATTGTATCTCAAGAATCTGCAAGACACAGGATGGTCAAGATTTTTCTTCTCCAGTGACAGCCCTCAATTCTGCACTGACTAGAGCAAAGATCCAGCTCTGAGTCTGAGAATTAATTTAATTAATTAGTTGGCTGAAAACAGTCTCTATTGTCTATACCACTCTCACAGTTTATAATGGCAATTATAGAATACCCATTCTTCCAAAGTTTTCAAATGTGTGGAAGGTAATGTTCTGTTCTGAAGGCTGTACAAAACAATGGACCCATCCTGATACATTCCTCCCTGTCTGAACTGTGTTAACAAAAGAAAGAAAATTTTAAAAGGTGGATAAAAAGTTAAAACACACAAAACACACAGAAACAGATCTACGTAAAATATAACCACAAGATTATTTTCCCTGCATGAAGAGTTCATGTAACACATCTAGTGAGTACTGTGTGTCCTTAATAGCAGCAGGTCCACCTGAGGATCATGAGCCCTGCACTGGCAGGTGCTTAAAAGGGGACTGTCTCTGCAAAGATCATGACACAAAAGTACATTTTATATGCTGTCTCTAATGCTCTTCCTGGGCATGAAGAAAGGGAGAAATCTGTTCACTACTGCTCACAAGCATTTACTTGAAATGGAGCAACTACTGAGAAGCTGTTGCATGTTTATTAGTACTAAATCTCTCAGGCTACATATACACAGAAGTGGATGGGTTGGTGTGCTATATAAACCAGTTTCTGTGCTGCAGCACTCCATGTGTTATGGCCACTTTTTGCCTATCCAGTGCCCCATCATTTTCTGTCCCACCTTGACTCCTGGATGCTGCGCCAGCTGTGGAGCCAGTCTGGCCAGCTGCTCTGGGCCAGCCTGGTGTGCTGCTCCAGGCACCCAGGAACCCTCCAGCTGCCTCTGTGCTGCCCACAGTGGCCACAGCACTCACCCAAGGAGATCTCACAGCGTAGAAAAGCAGGCACAGTTGTTTTGCAGAGCCACAATTTAACCTGGAACGCTGCAAAAGTGGCTTTCCACCCTGAGAGCCTCCTGAACACTTAAACCGGTTTGTCCCTAGAGCTTAATGAATCTCCTCCCTTTTCACACATGCAACACTACACACCCTTTAAAAACAGAGAAATAAAGCTCTGTGCTGAAGATACCAGCCCCTGCTAGAACAGAACTTCAAATTCCCAGCAAGAGCTCTGAGTAGGTGAGCCAGCAGTAAGTACAAGCAGGCAGAAAGCAGAGAGGAGTGGGACCCTTCCCCCATGGAAGGAAGGGAAGGCTTTGTGGGTTATTTCTGAATGCTGACCTAAAAAGCTGATTTTCCATCCACCCCCTGCCCGGACTGTGCAAGGAGCCAGGTACGAGCAGAGCAGAGGGAACAGCTGGCTGCTAGAGCTGTTCAGCTTCTAACAGGAGAAAGATCCAATGTGACTACCATAAACAGCAGAAAGCCCATCGAAGCGCTCACAGGTGCAAGGAAGAAATGTGCTTTTCCTGCTGTTAGAGGGCTGGTTTGGAGAAAGAGTTTAACCCCCTCTCTGCCACCCACTGCAGCCATCAGAGAAGCAAAGGTGTGTGGGTGAGAAACCTCCAGCCCATGGGGTTTACTCTGATCCTTCTTTTGGCACCAGTGGTGAGGAGCAACAAATGGAAGTGTGCCATGAGGAACTGGTATGACTGTCTCTTCCTGCTCTGCAAACTCACCATGTGTGGAAGGGGAAACCCCATGGTGTTATGTGTGGTGGGGAGGCCCATCTGGGAGAAGGATGCTATCACTATGCCCATCGCAACAACGCAATGGGAACAACCAAGGGAGAGAATCCTGCTCCGTGCTTATGGCACAAGCTCCAAGGAGCCAGTAGCAGTGGTGGCAGGTGGCCACTAGTTGGGACATTGTCAGGACACAGCCTCAAAGGGCTGTGCAGAAGTCATGGGGAAGTAGCATCTCCTGCACTGGACCTGATCAGGGACAGGGAAGCCAGAAGTCCTGCCTGATCAAAGCTTGCAGGACATCAACCATGTCAGCACCCATCATCTGCAAGGATGCTGGCCAGCTTTCTGAATCTGGCTAGTGTTCTGGGACACTCACCCCACCCTCCCTTAGACAAATAAACCTAAAAAATAAAATCAAAGGAATTGGATTGGCAGGAGTAACAAAACCATTGCTGCAGCATTCCATGTAAATAATCTGTCAGTCTGGACCGCAGAGTAAAGGCTGTGCAGAGCTTCTAATTTGAGGGAAGATCAACAACGCTGCAAAACAGTTTGTTTTTCCAGCCCTCATTTGTTTTGTTTGCCAATGACATCAGTGCTTTCTGATAGGGTTTGCTTCCTGAGGATGCCTGCTATCTTGCCAGTGTTTCCGACTTGTCCCCGGCAGCCAGTACAACTCTGCAGTACATTGGAAACAGGGGCCAAGCTTTTCTCTGGAAACTTCTCAACAGCACTCTCAGATGCAAAGAAACAAGTGTGAACGGCGGAAATCAGCATCAGCCCCCATGTAGACAGACACAATGGAGACCCACAGCCTGGGCAAGCGGAACACAATGGGATCACCAGATGGAAACGTCATCAGAGCACCTCACCTTGGGGTGCTCATTCCATGAGCACGGATCTCACCTCCGGCCTGAGAAAAGCCCAACGCACTCCTGAAAAACACCCTGAAGAAATTTGGTGCTAGTTTCCTCTGAGCTGCTTCTGGAACTCATTCTCAGTGGGGGAAACACATTGCTTTCTATTTATGATCTGCCTTTGTCTGCAGTTGTTTTCAGTGGCAGGGGTTCCCAAGCCTTGTTATTTTGGGGGAGGGGTACCACCACCATCTGTATGATGACCAGTACCAGTGATGATGAATGCCAACACCTGCAGCAATGGCAGAAGCAGGTCTTACCTCTGTGTTCTGAAATGACTTGCATGGCATTGAATGCCCCCTTCATGGTGCTCTGAGCAACCCCTTGGCAGGCTCCTTCCTTTAGCCCAGGTTCCACAGAGTGCCCTGGCACAGCAGCTACATATTGGGTGGGAGACCAGAAGTGACAGAGGATTTGGTCCTGGCTGCCCTCTGTAACATCTCTCCTGCCCTCCACTACTTGAAACATAGGGGAAGGTGGTAACCCTTCAACTGACTGAATACAACCCCTGAAGTCCTTCTTGAGCATGATTTGCCCTCCCACCTCTGCAGAACTATTTATAACAATAATATAAATGATTCTGTATAACTTTCAAGAAAATAAAACATTGAAGGAACACGATTCATACTGCAAAATGAAGCATACAGCATTAAGAATTGCCAAAATCAAGGACACACAATTTGCTGCAGTCTCTAATTACATGACTTGAGGCTACTGAATTCTGCAGGACTCTGGCCCTGATTGGTGTGCAGCCTAGGTGATGGAAGTTCTTCCTGGGCTGTCTCTACAGCAGCTACTCAAACACTGCTCTGAAGATATAGTTACTAACAGGCATCTGAATTACAAAGAGTATTATCTAGATGGGTCACACATTAAACTAGCTTATCTTCACTCACGTCTGGGTGACATTATTCCCATTTCATATCAGACATGTGCCAGACAGAATATTTATGCTGACAGACTAAAGTGAAATAACCCTCTCCACTCCAGACACCCAGTCTGAAGTGCTTACAACCTGATTTTTTGAAGGACTCAGCTTCAAAAGTGAATTAGGTACATTCAAAGCAACTGCTGCAAGAACCTAGTGCCTCTGCACATGAACCTAAGTATGGCAAATAGCTGTCCACACAATGAAGATGTGGGATGAGCCAAAAAACCTGGTTGCAGTAATTTGTGTACTGTGCTTTCTTCCATCCCTCTGTCCATCTAATCCAACACCAACACTTTTGTCCAGGAAGCCCCATATCCCCCCACCCCTGTTAACTCTTCACCACCATGTACCCCAGTGCCTTCATTTCCTCCTTCCACACTCACCAATCCTTCTTGCTGTCTTCCCCCTCTCCTCTAGGATCCCTTCTCTGCCCTCCAGTCTCCTGGTCCCACCAGTTGAGTGACTCTTCCCACACAGCCCACCACTGTGGCAGACAGCCCATCCTTCCTCCTGCACCCCTCACAGCTTCAGGCCAGTCCTCAGTTTGCATCCATCACCCCAATTTCTTCCTTCCCCTCCTGATGAACACCTACTGTCCTGCCTACACCTCCAGCAGAAGAACCTCTGTGCCTGATCTCTGCTCCCAGATTTGAGACCCCATCTCACCTACACCTGGAAGAAGCAGGAGCTGTCATTACAGGGATGATCCCACTCCAGCAGCACAGCCCTGGGCTGGGGCTACTCAGGCATGCTCTGCTGGCACATCCCTTGGAGCAGCGAGGGCACAAGCACAGGGCAGGGTCACCAGTGGGCAGCACCAGAGGCTGGGGTGTGCTGATGGATGGGGAGAAAAGTCTCCAGAAAATGGAGCAACTCAAAACAGAGATGAGTCTGAAGAACACGCACAGATGTCTCCAAGCCTTGTCACCATAGATCCTGTTCTTGAACATGATGGCACGGCAGCTCTTAATCAAAAAGCTGAAAGATTTATTTTCTTTCCCCTTTCTAATGCAGGCAAAACAACACTCCTTCTCTCCTCCCCTCTAGTTTTTCTTGGAAATGGTTGAATTGGTTTAGCTGACAATATTAAAATAAACCTAGCCTGAGAGAGAGACACAACCTGAAAGTCTCAGATCAAGTGATAAAAGCCTGACAGACTAGAGCAAGGGAAAACAGGTTCTTATGGTTGTTTCAAGACTAGATGGTGCTACTTGCTCTGTCTAAATATAACCCTGAGCTATATCCCAGGAGAATATCTAAGGCTTTGGACATTTCAATCGCTCCTGTTTTCTCACTCTGGCTTTGCATGTGTGCATATAAAACAGCCTATCAAAAGCACATTAAACAAGGTTTTACCTTGCTAATTTCATCTTTTGCAGGACAATAAAGTCAGATGGGACTGTAACCAGCAGGCTGGAGTGGTGCTGTGCATGCAGCCACCCCAGAATGCCATGCCCCTGCCCTCTGCTACAGAAACAGCCCAGCACCACATCCACTGACTTGCAGAGACACGCTCCATGGGGAAAGATAAAATTAATGTGTTTGAAGAGCCTTCAACAATAATGTTCACTATGATCAAATGTTAGCTATTTAAAGCAAAGATACTCTAGAACACAGGAGAAAGAGACTGGAGAACATTAATGCAAGTTGGATGTATCCAACTTGGTGGGGCTTAATTAAGCAGAGGCTAGGAGTAAGGAAGAAGTAGAGAACTAGTCAGGGCTGCCTCCTAACCATGAGTAAATACCTTCTAGAAATTCTCAAAGGATGAGTGAAGGGCAAACATATTATCTAACTTCAAACAAAAGGGGGAAGGAGACAGATCTGAGGTATCATAGACCAAACAGCCCTGCTTTGATATCAAATCAGACAAATTATTATTCAATTTCCTTGTAAATACTTGTAACAAGTGTTGATTTATCGTGGAGCAGGAGGGAACAAGTGTGCAATCCAAGAAGAATTTCCATCTCCCTGCTTGCCGCCTTGCACTGCAGCTGCATCCACTCCTACATGATAAAGCCATGAGAAAACAGAAAATACAGACTTGTCAAGAACAAATTAAGCCTAATCTATTTAATTTTCTTCTTTGATGGAGCTGGGAGCATAGTGACTAGGGAGGAAAAAACAGCACAAGTCACACGTTGGAATGAGGAAAGCTTTGATGAATGCATGTGATACTCCTATATGCAAACCAGGTGAATACAATTGAGGTATAATTTACTGTGGGCAGGCATACAAATGCTTCAAATCTGTACTCAAGGAACAGTAGCAAGTCCAATGGCAACCTGAAAAGACATATAAGGGCTGTGCCTGGGGTCCTATTCTACTCAGTATTTCCATTAATGACTTGTAAATTAGGAGGAAGATTACAATTACAAATCTCTAGGGAATGCTGTGAGCATTTTCAGGGATTAAAATTAGAATAAAATCTTAATAAATCAAAGACCCAGTCTAAAATTAATGATTGAGATGCAATACAGGCAGGTGTAAAAAACATGTTGAAGAAGAAGGAAGTCATGCAAAACAAAAAGGAGCAGTACAGCAAAAGAGTCTCTGGGGCTATAGTCACAAAGAGGGATGACATGATTTGACTCAATGATCTTAGAGACCTTTTCCAAGTTTAACAATTCTATGGTTTCATGATAGGAGCAGTGCAGGGCTTGGTAGACACAGGTGAATAAGCTTAGAGATATATCAAGAGGAGCATCACACATCAGGCTCTTTACTCCTCTCAGCCCTATATCCAGTTTGTGTCCTACCTCAAGCAAGATGCTCACAGGAATGATAAAAAATTTAGCCAAGTGTGACCCCTAGAGAAGAGGGTACAAGAAGTGGGCTTGTTTAGATGGAAGAAAAGTGTGGAGGAATGAGGGTGAGAGAATGAGAGATGATAAGTTTTAAATATGTCAGGCTGCTAAAAGGCTGCAATAATCTTGTCCCACTGCCTGCAGAAGCGGATAACCAAAGGGACTGACTTACGAAGCAGCAAGGGTGATTTAGATTAGATATTAAAAGGAACTGTCTAGCCATAATGATAGTTATTGACTGTTTATGCTGGCAGGATGTGAATCAATACAGGTTTTCAAGAACAGACTGAATGAGCATCTATCAGAAGTGGTGCAGATGAAGCAATCCTGCCTCAGAAACAAGGGATTTGGGACAGAAACTAAACTTTGCAATATTCTTCCTCTACCTTTCCCCAAAAAAATGTTTTGTTTTGTTGGCATGCCCCACACATTTCCAAGAAAATCAAAACTCTTTCCCACAAATGTCTCAGTGCTACAAATAGCCACCTCACCTCAAATACAATGTGACTTTCCCCTCTATCCCCAGCCACCTGCTACAACTCTCCTTGCACCCTTCTTTCCTGATATCTCTGCATTGCAGGGAAGAGTGAGGGGGTTGCTGAGGGGGAGCAGATCTGGCACAGGGGTGGGAAAAGAAACTTTGCTTCTCCTCCAGGGATGGGAGGGACAGGGAGGCTGAGACACAAAACACACACCGTGGGTCGAAGGCTCCTGAGCAGAGAAGAGGCAGCAGATGACCGGAGGCACCAGAATGGGGTCCTGACCAAAGCACTCTGATCACATCATGGATACGCACCAGGCAAAGCTTCAAGAAAGTTCCCATTGCAGCCAATGCTGTTCTGAAGGCTTCAAAGCTGCTAGTGCTACATGCATAATCATCTCTGCAGACTACATGGGAGGAAGAGGTGCCAAAGTCTTTGCTGGAAGATAAGCCAACTTTATGTTCATTCTGCATGTCTTCCCAGGACAGTCCCTCCCATTCACCTCAAAGAAATTAAAAAGAAATATGTGAATTTTTGTGTTCAACTCTCATTACCTGCGGGCAGGAGAGTTCACATTTTTTCTCAAACACAGAGATTCACAGACAGTGAAAATTACAGCTCACATCTTCTTTGCATTCTTTGAGCAAAAAGACCTCACTGAAATCCTGGAGGAACTGTGCCAGAGAACAAATTAATGATACAATGTGTCTCCAATAAAATTAGGAAGTGGGAAGGATGAGAGGAACAAGTCTTGAAGAGTTTATTTAACTCTCAGAAGGTAGTTATTCTTGTCTTGTATCTCACCGGTGCAGATGCATCTGCAAACCCACCACGGCATGAGAGAGAGTGCACAGCATCTCCTGGGGCAGATCTCGATGAGTGAAGACTGCTCTTCTGCTGCTGTTTGTTAGGAGGTTTCAGACTCTGCTTTCTCACATTCACCAAGAAAAAATGATAGAGAGAGAGATTATTCTTTTAAGTAATATGGGTAACTGAGGGTTGGGGTCACACAATGCTGAAAAACATGTCCAACTATGCATGGATGGGAGTTGGTATCCGAAATAGGTTTGATTTTTAAATTTGCCATGGACCAATCCAGGCCTGACTGAGCACTGATAGGCTGAGGCTCTCCAGTATCCAAAGAGATGTAAAGGCATAAGAGGGAGGGAGGATACGTCCAAGCATGCACAGATAGCACTGTTTGTATTAGCTGGTTTTCAAAATGTCAACAGCTGGCTTCCACTGATGATAGACCAGCACATTAGTCCACTGAAATTGGCCCAGATTTTTTTCAGAGAAGGAGCAATTGTTAAAGAGCACTCACTGATACTCTGTGCTCCAGATATAACCAGTCCTTACATCAATTGGCAGCATATGGTGTATTTCCTCAAATGACAGCTTTTGTCTGTCACAACAGGAGAGCAAAACAGTACATTTATTACACGAAGTGTAATTAGTCAACTCTTTGCCTCCCAAAAAGAAACTGCAGAAGAGGATGTTTTTTAGGACTCAGATGAATGTTTCCATGCTGTTTACAGTTTTGTATGGAGCAGTTCACACTGATAGAACAAAGCACAGGGAATCACATTTGTTTCTCACATCTTAAAATCAAGATATTATGGGCTAATCATCCCACCTAAAATACCTATGGGCAAAGTCCTAATAAGCTACTCCCACATCAGAACTTCATGAATAAGCATTATTTTTTGTATTTTTTAATAGAAAAGCTATCCATCTGTACAAGACAAAAGAAAAAAAAGGAAAAAAGGATCTCAGTAATAACTGTATTAAATCTGTCAAAGCAAAAATTTTTAATAAGGGATCTATCACATGGCTGAACTTCTTTGAGGTGACAGTGACATGACTTATAGAGCCTGGGCTCTGTGATCAAAAGGATTACACACATTAGCATCCTACTAATCACAGCAGGACAGGCCAGCCCATCAGGCCAGGACTCACGGAGGAGGGATCCATAAACAAACACTTTTTCCTGCTCACAAATGTGGCTGGGGGCAGAAGCGTTCCAAGGTTGGTGTGGTCTTCTCTTCTTTCAAAAAGATAAGGATTGTGTCTTCTGGAGTAAATAAATTCTCAGCACAGTCTTACACATCTGTTTGTTTACTCATTTTCGGACACCACCATCCTCTCCTGTGTGTTATCCCCTTTATATTACCCTCGTACGTATAATCAAATGCCCTCTCTTCCGGACTGACCCTCTGCTTCTTCCTGTATTACAGACGCCTTTGATCTTTCTTTCTTGGATCTGTGTGTCCTGACTGGTAGTCTCAGCAGGATTTCCCCCTGACCCCTCGCTCTACCAGAAAATAAAGCCAAAGTAGCATGCACTAGCATAGAAAAAAACTAGACAGATGCTTGAGAAGGCTACACACAATCAATGTCATGCTCCTGAAGAACTGTGTGTGCTGGGCAGGGCTGCCCACCAGTAAGGTAAGCCCAGGCTGGTGAAGGGTGACCCACTACCTGAGCACAGATAAGCCCCCTGGACCAACAAGGTGAGCAGTCATCATCACAAGTGGAAGATGGACCATCCTGAAATTTCAGAAACAGCTGTTCATTTTTCTCCCCTTCATCATGCTCTTAGTGACTTGCAGGGTGCTATGAACATTTTCAAAAAGCAGAACACAGCCTTTAACTTTTTTTTTTCTTTTTTTTTAACTATCTCAGATTTTTTCCCTTGCCTCACCATTTGAGACGGCCCAAGTTATGGCTGACAAATTCCATTAATATCCTAACTGTAATACTCTTGGGCAAAGAGGCTCCTGCAGCTTTTCGTTCCCTGCAGGCACTGCCAGTACCAGAAGAGCTGAGGGTTATTTCTAGGTAGATGTAAAAAGATGCCATAATTTCACACAGAGACCTTAACAATCACATCAGGACTGCTGAAAGGCTGACCAACCCCTTCCTTCACCGCTGGAACTGGTGAGTAACTTTCCCCAGCAAGTCCAAGCCCACTTGCCCTTGCAACAAAGCACAATAACAAGATTGCAGAAAGCAAGATAACCCTTCCACTCAAGGATTAGAAAACAACATCTGTTAAAAAACAAATAAACTGGTGTAATGGCTTCAACAAGAGACCCAGAGGATTTTAGAGATGTAGCTTGTAGCTTGGTCAACACATTGTGAACGGCAAATTACAAGAGAACAATTGTTTCATACCAAGCTCTCCCACCCCTGAACTCCCTCAAGGTTAATTAGGATGGCCTCTGGCCAAATTAATTAGAGGAGAAGATTTGGGCAGGACTTTGCTATGCACTCGTAACTAGTTCCAAGGTGACCAAGAAGTTCAGAAATGCCTCACCTTCCAAGCAGAGCTTGCTTGGCAAAAAACAAGCTCACATGTGCCATGTCATTCTTCTGACAATCAGGAGAAACACTTAAAAGTCGCGTTTCCCTAACTAACAGCTAACATAGAAGAACTTTCTGCATCCTTCCCACTGAACAATATGGCCTTGTTTATTTTCTGTGTGCTTTTTAGGTCATAAGAGGCCAGTGAAGTTATGCATCTAAAGAACAATATAGTACTGTAATATGCCAGTTGATACACACAGCCTAGCAGACCCTGAAAGATCCGTCTTTTCCAAGGGCTGGCAAATGCATGTTGCAGCATGGAGAAATACTTAACATCACCATAGGAAAGGAGGATGCAGAAGGGTCCAGCCTTTGAAATGACGGACTAAATTGGTATTTTAGTTGGTATTCTAATGTGCCCTGATGGCACAGCTTAGAGATGATCCTGCCTTGAGGGACACAGCCATGCCCAGCTTCTCTACCCCACGGCAGCAATCTGCCTCAACTTCCTCCTGCTCCTGCTGCCCAAAGCATCCTTGGAAAAGGGAATAGCTGGCAGGACCACACTTTTTACTCCAAATGGTAGCATGGCGAGTGGTAGAACTGCACAGCATAGTAGGGTAGAGCAGATCTAGTCTCTGTGATTACAAACCAAGTGCTGGCACAAATTAAGGCTCTGCAAGTGACTGCATCTCTGATCTGTAGAGCCCTTCTCTGTCATTAATCTGATATTGTTTAGTTTGAAGCCGGAAGGTTGCTATTTTCCATCTGTCTGTTACCCACAAAAAGCAACAGCCATTCTGGGCAGAATCGGAACTTCTGAAGTAACAATGAGAAACTGCTTCAGCTCACGCAAAGAAGTGCAGCTGAATACTTTTCAGCAGGACACAATTCTCATTGTCACTAGCCAAGATTTAATGTCTTGACTCTGTGAATCAGACTGACTACTTAGCACAGTTACATCGTGCATTCACTTAAAGACATGGGCTGGAGTAACTTAACGTGTAGAGCCCATGCCAATAAAAAGCCATTATTCTCAATTCTTGACCAAAAAAAAAAAAGAAGAAAAAAAAAAAAAAGAGAAAAAAAAGGGAAAATAACCCAAACAACCGCCCATCCTTAATAGATGCAAGAGTCCTTTGGCACAGATCCAGTGGCAGACTAAGGCCATGATTTGCAATTCTGAGGCAATTATGAAATGACATAACAGCACAGATCTCCTTCTGACAGAACAGCTGGGGTTTTGTCTCCTTTGCAACAGGACATGTTTTAAAACAACCACCAGAAAGTAAAGTAACCCAAAGAGCCATCTAACTACTGTGCAAATATCGGAGTACAGATAAACACCAAGAGGGACGGCACTTGGTGTTTCAGACCCTGGTGCCACACGCTCCCGGGTCGGTGAGAGCCGGCACCGAGGCGCACCCGGAGCCCCGGTCCCGGGCGGAGGGGACCACAGCGACCGGCGATGAATGAAGGGGAGCGGCTCCAGCGAGCGGCACCGACCAACTTCCCTGGGACCTGGGCTCAGGGCGAGATCCCGGAGGGATGCCGGCAGAGAGCCCCGCCAGAGACGGCGGTCACGGAGAGGAGAGAAGAACGAGCAGGTGCAAAGGATGGGAACCCGAGGGATGTGCCCCCCACTGCCGCGAACCGCCGTCCGCTCCGGGACACCTCCGAGCGCCGCCGTCCTTCCCCTCCGCCCCTCCCCAGGCGCCCGCCGCCCCCGCCCGACCCGCCGGACTCACCGCTCCGGGCGGGCGCTGCGGGAGGCAGCGGGCTCGGTCCGGAAAGTTGAACGGGCGGCCCCTGCCCTCCCTCTCTCTCCACAGATGAGCACAACTGATGGCTCAGCTGAGATGAACGACATCAACTTTCTTAGCACAGGGAAAATCTGCAGAAGGGAAGAGGGTCTATCAAGGATGGAGAGGGACACGAACAGACCTTTCCAAAACTTACTGGCACCTGGCCATGCACACAAAGGGCTTGTCTTCTGCATGGTTTTCAAACGTTTTTGAAGCATTGTTGGTTGCCTGCTTCCCCACCTTTCCCCTCCCCATGATCTATTCAGCCTCTAGAAACAGGTGAATAACTTGCAAATCTCTTTTGGTTTAATGACACTCTCAAAAAAAGAGTGTGTTTGTGAATCATTTACTTTAATAATTGGTTGGGCCCATCAATTGCTTGCCCTGTCTTAATTGACTTTTACCCCAGGCTATCAAAGCGCTTTTACACATTTTCATAAATTGAATCCTATTCAATATGTGCTCTAGTTAATAGTGAGAAAACAAGGGCAGTAAAGTTACATGATGAGTCCAAGGTCACGGCAGAAGTCTGCAGGAGAGCCCAGAACTGAATACGAGTTTCCTGGTGCCCTGGTTTCCCAGGGCCCTGGGAGTAATTGTCATTGACCTGCTTTTCTATGGACATCTCCTTTTGTCTTCCAGCAGCGACGGTGTGAGCCTGCAGCTGGTGACACATGATGCAGCCACCAAAGACAATGCCACTGGCAGCAGGGGGACCTTGAGCAAGACCCCTCGCACCCTGTCCCTGCAGGGTACCTGTGAAGTTCTTTGTGGCTTTGCTGGTTGGGAAACCCCTGTATTTTCCTGTGGTGAAGTAGCTGACACAGTAGTCAGTCAGTAGAAGGTTTAAGTTTTGTCACAGAGCAGCTTCATGTGGGTGTGACAATAGCAAGGGTTTCCTTCAAGGAAGCCATGCTGCCACAACTTACAGTTTATTATTTAAATATCTTGACTCTGACAGGCAAATTGGGAGTTCTGGGTTTTTTAAATACTTGTCTCCTCTGTGTTGTCAGAAAAAAATTCCAGAATGATTTTCTTGTCTGCATGGCTGCAGCTCTGAGCTGTTTGTTCTCCTTGGTTGTAGGAAACAGTCCTGTTTAAATGCCTTCTTCCCAAGACAAACGCTTTTGCTCTGGTTGGGTAGTCATGGTGTGCCACATGGAGCTGGTCCTTGTTCCTGGAGCTCACGCCTTTCTGTTGGAAAAGCTGCTTTGACCCCAGATTTAGGGGATGGGAAGAGGTGGGGAGGGGGGGAACAGGCTGGACCATTCCATTGGATCATTTGAAATGGGACCATTTACCAAAAAATGTCAGAGTGAAGGGGCATCTTTTGTCTTCATGATGTCACAGCCTGTAGAGATCATGATAAAAGCACAGAGGACAGCACATCTCAGACCTGCCTCTCTGCACCTGGGGCTAATTTTTGCTACATCTCTTCTGAGAACATTTTGTGGGCTGCAAAGGGAGGTGCAGTCCTTGGAAGGAGGCACTCCTGCAGATTTGTCTCGAGTCCTGCGGTCACTGAAGATTTCCCCCAAGTAAAGTCAAAGGACCTTGGAGTTAGAAAAAACAGAGGAAAAGATCCTAAAAAAAGAAAACAGTGCCCATGCCACTAGATCTTCTGTTACAGAGGAAAAACTGAAAGCATGAGCTGAACATAGCTCCACAGTCAGACACCAGAAAGCAAACATGATTTTTGAGACAATAGGAGGGATGCCGTGGGCTGGATTCACAATTAACAACAAATGATGGCTGGCAGCCCCAATTAATGTCCAAGGGGGATTGCCCAGAGGGTTGGTGTAACACTTAGTCTGTGATTTGGGAAGTCTGAGGCCTGAGCTTCTCAGCATCAGTGCAGCTGTCAGGGGCTCCCTTGGCTCCTGGAGCATCTTGCCCTCTGCCTGTTAGAGAACAAGTTATTTGGGCAGATGTTGCTTCTTGTTGTGCCTTTGCCCAGTGCAAGGATCAACAGGGTTGTGGTCTCAGGTTGCTACTGCAGTGCAGAATGTGACTGCCAGAAGGGCAAAGATGAAGGAAAGCAGAGGAGGCAGAAAAGCAATTTTGCCTTTTGATGGTCAATGTGCACAACTGATGGAGCACTGCTCCCCTGCAAAGCCCACAGTCCTGCAGCTGCCTGAGGAGATCTCCCTCTCCTGGCTCCTTCCAGACAAGTGGACCATAGTCAGACATTCTTGAATTTGAGCTTCATCCTTAAAAGGCTAAAAAACTAAATGTGGCTGAGAGAGAAACATACAAATGGAGTTTGCAGAAGAGAAAAGAGCCCTAAAGCCACTCACTGTCCTGCCATGTAGGACTCCTGAGATGGGTAAAAATCAGTGTGATGGGGCAGGGTGACTCAATGGGGCAACAGAGGAGAGAACCATTATTGTCCCCCTGCAAGGAGAAGGGCAAAGGAACCATGGATCAAAAGCTGCTGATGGCTTTGTGTACAAAGTTGGGTATCTGGACAGGAGCACAGTGGGGCTGCATGAACCCAGCAAGCAGTAGAGCATCCCTGTGTCACAGCAGGCAGGCTCCTGTGGGACATGGTAGAGCAGTTCTGCGTGCCTGGGCAAGCAGGGAACCAGGACTTGGCTCCTCAGAAGACGAAGAGCAGCGCCTGCAAGTCTGGCCTGCAAGTGGCCATTATGGACAGAAATTGTGGAAAACAGAAACACACAAACATGAACAAGACAGGCCAGATGGGGGAAATACAGATGAATTAATTTACATGGAAGGGAAAAGGAAAAACACAGAGACATACTGCACACCAGCCAACTCTTCAGCAACAGCACTGCAGCGTGTCATCACTGTGCCAAGTAAATGGGAAGTTGTGCTCTGCTCACTGCAAGTTATTGCTGCTTTATGCCTTTATAATTCTCCCTGGCCTTAAAACTTCCCTGATTGGGAGGTTTTATGTTTATGTTTTATGTCCCATCAGCAGTGTTGCTGCTCAGGATCAGAACTTTCCTGCCATTCCTACAGAACTTGTCATGGGCTTGGAGCCTCATTTCTGGAGGTGATCATTCATCAGTGCTTTTTACAGTGAAATCAAACATACTTTTTCATAATTTGGTGGGGTTTGAAGTGATTAGGTGCATTAATTTCTCCCCAAAAGACTGTAACAGGTTTTGTCTTAGATCCAGTTGCTGGGAAAATATTTAGGAACACATGCTGAAATCACCACATACCTGAAGTTTACCATAACTAACTAGCCACAGATGTGCTATTAAACCCCTGGTTATTTTTTCCTCTTGTCCATCCTATATGGCATGTTACAGCCATAAGATATTAAACTTAGAACAGCTGCTAGTCAAAACCAAAATAGCTATTACCTTTTTGCAAGAAAAAATTCACATTGCCCATCTCGACAGTAATCACTTGTTTATACAATTGGCACCTCTTTTTAGCTTGGAACAGAGAAACTTCAGATATTTTATTGCTACATCAAGGAAAACACTAAGCATTGCTGTGGAAAAGGGAGGTTTTCATTTGCCAGTTCTCTGGTGCTTCGTTAGCTATACTTGGACTTGGTATTCAGGGTTCCTTTTCTTGAACTGCTTTATTGCTTCCTAGGCATCCCAAAAGAACAGAAGGGGTGGATGTGTATTGAATAGAGGGAAATCATCTTCTGCAAAGATGATTTAGTTCACAGCAATTGCTGTCTGTGCAAGGTGTTGGGCCACAGGCTGCTGGGAAGCAGAAATAGTGCACTGATGGAGAGTATTTTCCTTCAAGTGTAAGGACTAAGCTATCAGGTCTGTCAGATATACCTTGAAGTCCTAAAGTATGACACATGAAAGTGTGCTGGAGAGAGGAAAAAAATGGGGGGAAAAAGCTAAAAATAAAAGACTAGTTAACACAGAGGAAGCGTACACCCATATCGTGTGAGTTCCTGAACATTGTGAGGACTGACGAAAAGGCTGAGGGGTGTGGCACACAAATTACCCTGCAGAATTTAGCTGGTTTACATTTGGGAAAATTAGGTAGTGCTTCCAAAACTTTTGAAGTGCTAAATATTGTTAAAACAATCCTTACAGCTCTTTCATTCAAGGACTTGGCTCAGGGTACTCAGAAAATAACTAATGAGTTTCTCATCATAACACCCAAGAGAAACGGGAAGTTATCACAGTAATTACCCCTGTCACCCAGCTGAGGAACAGAACAGTTAAGCATTGTTTTTCAGAGGTGTTTCTTGACTGAAATATTTGTACAGTCATTTAGCTGAAAAGCTCTTGAGAAGGATTATAAGCTCCAGCTGGCCTCTCAGCAAGGTGTTGAGGGGAGGAAGAGTCATCACCCAAAAGTAGGGGAAGATAAAAGGAGAAAAGTTATGCAGTAGCAAGGCATTGTTGGTGTTGGATCTATCCTACTTTTCTTAGTTTAAAATTTGCATGCTTTCTACTTCAGAGAAGACTAATTCCTACATTCAGTTAATAATGTACTATAGATTTGACAGTATATTTTCATTATGTACCAGGGTACAGAGTGGTACAATACAGATGTTATGGCAGCTCCATCCATCTCCATGAAGCTACATATGGAGGCTCAGCTGTGACTGCCACATTGGCATTCCTGCAAGAGATGTGAGCTTCAGTTGATGAGGAGGGAAGACCCACAGACAGTCTGAAGTGAGACATGTGCAGCTGGGAAAAGGTCTTTTCCCAGGTACAGGTTTTAGCTTGATTTCTGTAATAAGAAATTACTAGGAGCTGTGGATCCCATTAACATCATTGTGTGGGCTAGTGCTTGAGGAAATCAGACTTCAAATAAGCTGAAACAAGAGCAGCCTTTGGTTAGAACTCATGAGTTACCACGATGTGTTGATGATGTCAGTGGAAATGCCCACCTCACATTTAGTTGTGAGTGCTCAGCAGCCACCGGGTCATGCCTGATGTCCGGTGTGAGTCTAGTCAAGCAGTGGGTTCCACCCTGTCCTCCCATCAAACATCTGGCTACAGCTCAGCACCATGCTGCTGTGTCTCCAGATTCACTGTGTCAAGTTCAGATACTGATCTGTTGGAGTTACAGTGAAGACTGAAAATAAACTGAGGTTACCCACAGGCTTTGGCTAAAAATTCTTTGCCTTTTTCATTAAATAAATTTCAAATTTGCTTGAGGGAAAAAGAAAAGAATCAACTTCATCTTCAAAACAGCTGCAATCATATTCTTACTAATACAGATAATTTAACTTGCAAATACATAATAGGTGCTGACCAGGTCTTTATTTGGGAGAATGGACTCTGAATTAGTGGAGAACCTAGGGGAGGAGAAGCACAAGGGCCAGAGTGATAAAGGTATGTGAAGTAATGTAGAAACTAGAGAGGTCTTTTGGGAATGTCTCCTCCCTTTCCTGAATATATATGTACAGACAATAAGCTGGAAGATGGCAAATACAGTACAGATAAAATCATTCTTATTTATTTACACTGATATGTCTAGGCTGTGAAATCACTGCTATTAAGAGGCAACTGAAGCCCTGGGGTTTATTAGAAACAAAAGAAAATATATACTGATGGCAGAAGAACCTATAGCTACAGCAGTAAATATAAAGAAATAGAGTCTGAACAGGTTTTAGTCTTCAAAACTTTGGTCAGACTGTAATTATTAGGAAGATAAAGGAAAGCTGTCCTGGAGCAGGTTACTCCCTTCTCCCAAGCCCGGTCACTGCCATAAAGAGAGGCTCAGAGGTGCTGAGGCACCTGTGTGCAGCTGGCAAGGGCACGCAGCAGGAGGGGCAGCTGGATCAGTGGCCATGGGCTGTGGGCCTGCCATTGCCATGATAGTCCTCCTGCTTGCCCCCAGGAGGCTGGAGGTAAACACCTGTGAGTGATTTCCTTCCCCCAGCACTTGCCATGCTTTGGGTATCAGTCATGGTGGAGCCTCGGCAGCAAGCCCTTCCCTAGGGAGTGCAGATTCCCCCAGGGAGAGGAGAGCATCCTTGAAACTGTGTTTTAATACACAATGAAAACTCTCTTTTTATCAATGCTGTGTGTCATAGTTTCTATTAGGTCCATAAGGACTGAATTAATAGCTATTTGACCGATTTCAGCTTTTAGCTGTGGTAATATAAGTTTCCAAATCTTAAGTTTCAAAAGGCAGCACTGCCCTTTCTGAAATACTGCCTCCCTCCAGTGGATCTACATGAGCTGGTTTTATGAGATCAAGGGGAGAAAGCTATTTACAGTAGGTTGTTTGGGTTTTTTAAATAAAAGAATTCGAGCACAGTAGCAAGGGCAGAGAGTGAAGAAAGGCTTGTTTGTAATGGGAGCACTGAAAAAGTTCAACAAGAGTTTGCAAGACCCCTTCATGTCAGTGCATTCCCACAGAGAGCCTCACCCAAAAAGCTGAAATTACAGTCTTCCTCGGTTAAATGAAAAAAAATAGGAGAATGGCTTGTAATTTTTGAACCAGGAAAGCTATGTTTATCTTCCAAGACACAGCCCCTTGAAGACGTGACTGTCATGCAGGGTTAAAGAGCAGGCAGAAAGCCCACAGACAGACGGGCCTTGGCCGCTCCACACCCAGCACCAGGCATCTGCCTCCTGGGGCGAGGGGATGCTCCTGTTATCTATCTGATATAGAGCAGTGTCGCGCCTTCCCGTATCCAAACACATCTTGACACTGGAGGTTGCACAGATCCCAGGGCTCTGGAGGGAGGCCAGGGACGTGCTCCTGCCCCGAGCAGCTCACCGCCACGGGAGCGGAGAGGCGGCGCGGGAATCGTTATCAGGGAGCAGCGACGTGTCACGGCCGTCTCGGATGAGCCACGGGGTCAAAGGATTATGACTCAAATCCATTCTTCACAGAAAAATCTTTTCAAAATGCCTGGCTACGCTATGAAATCACGCAGAGAGTGTCCTGTTATCTGTGGGGGTGGAACAGACCCACCTCTGCTTCATGCGGAAAACCAGGAAAAGAAAAATACAGCTGTGCAGAGCATCCCTGCTGTACAGAGTCAGCTTTCCAAGCTGCTTCCCTTCCTTTCTACCTGCTCATAGACAGGTTTAGCACAGTGAGTGGGGATATGTTTCAGCCCCACAGCAATAAACTTGCCCTGTGCAGGCATATTTTAGTCTCGAATTTAACTCTTACTTGCATTCTTATTCTTTTACACACACTTCTGCAGATACTGATGTCATCCCCATTTCTTATCTACTCTCCATGGAATTGCTTTTTGAAGAGATAGGAAAGGAGATACTTTTTTAGAAAAGTACTGGTACCAAGAACTTATCTGAGCAGCATTATGGAAGCACAGTTTTGCTTGACAACCTTTTAAGTTACAGCAACTGTTCAAATGATTGCAGCACCAGAATGTCAGCATGTACCAGACTTCATTTGGATTTTAAAGTCATTGAAATCTATTCATTATATTGTTGAAGTTTATACTGATATTACAAAGAAATCTTTCTTGGAAGGCAGAGAAATGCAAACTCTTACAAGAAGACTTTCCTGATCAAGCTGTGAATTGTTCTCCTTCCTTCCTTCCTTCCTTCCTTCCTCAGAGAGAAAATGGAACTAAGCATCAAAATAATAGAAGATTATTTTTAACAAAGCCTCATTCAGATTAATCAAAAGGCATCCATGTGCATTTTACTAGGTGGGTTTGTTCTGAGGTCACCTTATGCACAATTTATGCAGCCCCCAATTCACTAAAGGACTTCCAGACTCATCTGTGAAAATTACACCTCTACCTCACTATATTTTCTCTACTTCAGATGAGAAACAGACACCACTGAAGCCTCATTTATCACATCCTTTCCTTCCCTGGATCAAGCTTCACCCCTGCCATTTGGGCATGTTGCAGCACTGTGATACAGAAGCATCATGCAGGCATCCCTTAGAGGAGACAGGCTGTTTAAAGACCAGGGTGCTGTGGGACATTTACACCACACACACTCTTTAATTGCATTGCCACTGTGCCCAAACCCAGTCACCCCTTCAGGCAAGTCCCTGCTGTGGGGGTCCCACATTCCCCTGTCTAGCTGTGAGACCTCATAAGTTCTGCCTTCACCTGACAAAGATCTGAACCTGGAAGGAGGTCCTTTGTTCAAGCTGTTTTGGAGTGCTCTGGGAGAAAAGCAGCCAGCCAGCCTCTGAATGAGTGGCTGTTTGAAAGGAGATTAAACCCTCTCCTGCATGTGCAATTTACAGCCAGGCAGCCTACATCAGAGAAGTCAAGCTGCATCCACTCCAAGGGGAAAATGAAAATAGAACTGAATCTTCTTACTTCAGTTCCATCTTTTGTTGTGCCCTGCAGGCAGCGTTCACCTGAGCGCGTACCCTCCAAAGTCAGAGTATGCTTGCCTAAAGTAAAAAATGGCACACACAGCCCTATCTTTTTTATTCCCATCAGCCTGTCTTGTCCTTCTATTGAGCATTAACTTAGTGTCATGAGCAGCACCATTAACAATGCAGTAACCATGTAGGTACTTACATATTTCAGAAGGGAAGCTGAAGAGTGAGTTGTAAAAGTTGTGGGGTCCTTACAAGTGGCCACTGCATATTTGAAAATAGAGGCAAACAAATCCCTACAGAACTAGCAATACTGCTTTAAGATGCTGTTCTCTACCTGCCAGGATCCACCTTCCCCTCTAACAGAGTCAGATGTATGGATAGTGGGACCTGCATGCCCATTTCAACACCAAGTCAGTGGTTCCAGCCTGGATGGATTTCTGGACTGCACTGGGCTGAAGGTTTTGCAGTGAAGGAAGTTCTGCTGAGGGGTGTTTCCTTGTACAAGTGAAGGAAACAGCTTGGGGCAATGACACCATAACCCAGTACAGCTGTTTCTGCAGCCATCATTTGTTTGCATTCTAGGATGCATTGAAATAGCAGCTCGGAGCATTTCTGTTGCTGCTTATCCTCTGACTGGGCTGTTGTTAATGCAACACTCACTCAATGAAGTGTTTGGGATGAAGGCCAAAAAAGCACTTAGGTGCCTAAATCCAAGACAGTGATTCACAGCTGCCTAAGGACTTAGGTTCCCCGCTTTGTATACCCCTTCCCTGAACCTCTTTAAAAACCTGGGCTTCTGCAGAAGGTTGACTCTAGGTGCTGTCATCTTGACTGGGCTTGGCCACCAGAGCCTGTCTGCTCTGTCTGTGCTGTCCAGCCCTGCAGATGAGGTGGCTGTGTTTGGGATTCCCAGACACTCTGTGGATGTGCCAGAGCTCTGAATTCAGCAGCCACAGCTGCTCTTGCTCAAACTGTGGCTAGTGTTGGTTTTTTAAGCTGTTATAGCCACCAAGGGGCTCTTTGCAGGCAGAGGGTCATGAAGAGAACAGCACAAAGGTGATTTTATGCTGATGAGGGAGGAGGCAGCCACTAGCCTGGCTTGAGTACGTTTCCCCCATGTAACACTCTCCTCCTCCCGCTCTCTAACTCCACAGTAGAGGTGATGAAGATACCTTTCACAGAAAATGGGTGATTTCTCCTTCATTGTTCTTGCTACTGAAGGTCTGATAGGGAATGGTGGAGTCAGGTCTGGCATCTGCTGCTTGTGTGGAAACTGGATGGGTCATGGAATGCCAGGGCTCAAATCCGCTCATACTGTCACCTACCAATTGAAATCTATACAAGAATAGCTTAAAGGCGTTCCTAACAAGGTACAAAATTCCTCCAATAACCAACTCCTCTATTACATTGCAGAGTATATCTGTCCATGTGCCTCTTTTCTCAAGACAGAGCTCAAAATAGTTACAGAAATCTGGTTATCAAACTGCAGTGACTTACAGGGAGTGAGAAAGAGCATAGTTTGCTCTTCCACTACAGCTTATTCACCTTGCTCTTGAAAAAGCCATTTACTTCCTAGAAAGCTCTGAGTAGATGACAAACTGAGGCACACAGTTCCCAGTGCTGGGAACTGGTTATTTGGGATGGCAGCGTCCCTTGCTGCACTATGTTTGGGTGCTCTGACATCCTGACTACATTCACATGTCTTGCCATGAGACCATTACGCTTTGCTAGGTTTCTCCTCTTGTCTGATAAAGCAGTTAGGGCTCTGTGTGACAGACACTTGCACTTTTCAAATATAAATCTCAGGTAGAGCTCTACATGCACAGGCTGTTTTCCTCATTAAGCCCTTCAGTTATTGCTCTTTACCTAAATCCAAGCTGGGCTGTAAAAGGCTTAATCGATGCAACACATTCACTCCTGATGATGTCAGGGAGCCACTATACCCATCTAACAGATGAGCTGATCTGCTAGCCAGTAAATTTGGGACGACAAGAAAAGTTTATTATGTTAAACCAGATGCCATCAGCACCCTTCAGTTCTGCAAAAATGCTCTAGTTCTTCAAAAAGCTATTACAGAGATGTGTAAGGAAAATAGGAGATCTGAGCCACTTCCTGCTCCAGCCTTCTGCAGTTGGCACCTCTTCCCACAATCAGGAGAAGAGCCCAGTGTGGAAACATGTTTCTGGAAAGATTTCGAGGATGGGATTTGGTGTCTTCTCTGCCTACATGTGTCCTCAGCAGGAAAACCACAGAGCAGCAGAAGAGGGAAGATGAGAGCTACTGTGGGACAGAAAATGAATCTCCTGTAGATCTGTCCATCCATGTGTGTCTGTCTGGGCCCCATCCTCTGGCCCTGCTGTGATCCGTATTTCAAAGGGGCCATGATTCCTTCTCAAGTTACTGCTGCTGGCAGAACAGCAGAGCTGGCAAGTGAGCTTTCAGGAATGTCTTTATCCTTCACGATCCATATGAAATAGGTCCAAGTAGTAATATTTTTGGAGAGCCAGATACAGATTTTGCAAAGGTTGGGAGCAGCAAAGCACGCTATTAATAAAACAGTCACACTGCTCTTGGTTTTGGTCTTATTGTGATAATTATAAGCAGAAGTTTTCTTTTGTCTGGTCAAAGATTCTGCTGCTTCAAATTTAGAGCTGTCAGAGACAGCTGAGCAAGAGGGCTTCGTTCAATGGATGGCATTATCTGCTTCAGCGAGTGCCATCATTCTGCTTTGGTAAGATCAGTGGAAGAATAAAGAGAACCTTGTCTGAGGACCCACTCTCCCATCCACTATTAACACTACTGTAGCTCAGAGTAGCCTACCAATGGTGTCTTGGCTTAGAGGAAAACCAGATTTATATATATATATATATATAAAAGCATATCCATCACTCTATACAATGATGAAAGTTAGAAATACTTTAATTGTCATATTTTTTAAATTAATGCTGACTTATTTTAATGTGTTACCTTCAACAGGGAGGAGAAAAAAGGACATAATCCCAAAATACTGGTAATTAGATACAAAGAAGAAGCTGCTCATAATAGCCTTTTTTTATGCTCAGCCAAAAATGAAAAAAGTGCCTTCTGGCAGCATGAACCTGCCTAGGAGTGGGGATTCTGTTCTGATAGTCAATAATTTTCCTTCACATTTTCAGCTTGTAAGTCTCAACAGCTACCATTAAGAATCAAAGTCTTGGTGCTCCAGAGGCCAAAGCACCCACCATTTCACCTCATTTGTAATTTAACAAGTTTATCTTTTACACTATGATGTCTCTTTTAAAGGAAATCCCAGTGGAATTAACCAGTACTCAATTTCAGGTGCAGGAGAAAAATGTGCAGCGGAGCATATTTAAGCTAGAGACAGACTTTTGTGCCTGGGTACGCTGCAGTGGATATTGCTGAAAAGGGCAGCTTTTCTGCAAAGTTCTGTTATATCCCCTCAGCAGGAAACAATTATCTGTAATACCAATTTCCTGCAGAATTTTGCAAATCTTTCCCTACAGGGATTTCACCTTTCTTTGTTTCCCCTGCACAGCACAGAAAGTCTGACTGCAGTGATACAAAATCAGATCTGACTCATTTTTATTTTCAGCCTCTGGCAGCTGAAGAGAATAATCTCATTTTTGACTAGGAGGAGATGAGCAAACAAGGTAAGGGCTGGTGATCTGAATCCCCAGAGGACCTCCAGCAGTGCCTTCCCACTGTGTCCATTTTGTGATGAGATGCCCAAAAGAAGGGGTGGAGGATGCAGTGGGGTGGTCCCTGCTCTAGGGGCACTCATGCCTTGGAAGGAGAAGGGGTCCAAATCTAGGCATGTCAGAGCCCCAAAACATCTGTGGGAAGGGGCACTGCCATAAGCAGTGTGTGCCTGGAGATGTCCCTTGCAACACCTGCTGTCACCCCAGATGTTGTCTGAAATCCCCATGGCAGAGCCTGTGGCTGCCTTGAACCACTTTTCTTTCAGCTGCAGCATAGAGGTGTTGAGAGAAGGATTACAGCCATGGTAACCAGGAGTCACATTTTTAGCAGTTTTCTGCATTTTTTTTTGTCTTTGTCCCCTCTTCTAAAGCAAGATATCTTCCTGCACAGCTTCCTGACAGTGTGGGCACAGCCCTGCCTGTGCAAGCAGTCCTAGAACCAACCCACGGCACATAGGAGGAGTCTGCCTTTTTCTTCCACCCTGGAAAGAAACTCTGAGCTCAGTGTGGGGGTGCTCAGATTCCATACCAGGCAGGACATGCCCAGGGAAAGAGGATGTGTGGGGTTCACTGGGGAGGTGGGCATACAGAGCAGGAACGCTCTCCTCAAGCAGTTCAGCATGTTTAGAGCTACTGTATAGAAAGATTTCCTTGCATAATCCACTTTTCCACCTCTATGGACATTTTTAGAGGGCCTTGGCTATGTGGTTAGGGACGCAGGTACGGTGAACAGGGACAGCCCATTTTCCTGTCCCCAGAGCCTGGAATCCCAGCAGCAGTGGGGCCTGGCCCGCTGGCTGACAGGGACAAGTAACAAGCTGGATTGTCTAGCTGCATTTCCCACCACGAGGAGGCTTGTGACGTTGTGCTGTCAGTCCATCTGCACCAGGCAGTGTGTGGCTCTGCTATAGCCAGAGGTGTTCCAAGGCCTGAAGTCCCCATGGGTTTGGGACACGCGAGGAGCTGGCTCTGTCCAGCACTAGCCGCCCCTCAGCCAGGCGAGCGCTGGCTGCTGGCAGGGCAGGGGGCTCAAGGCAGCAGATGAGGCAGAACCAAAGGCCAGACCCTGCAGGAAACCAATCTGACAGGCTCCCAGAAGCCACTCCGTCACTGTTTGTCCCTCTTCATCCCCAGCTGTTTATTAACTCCAGCTCAGCTGACCTGACATTCAGGTAAGCCAAATCTGATTTTCCGGCCGAGGGAGCCCTCAGATCTTCACTGTTTCCGAACAGATTTCATCAAGGATAGCAGCATGCCCAGCTTCCAGCTAGAGGAAACTCAGACCTTTGCAAAGCTCTGGCTGAGAAACAGGGAGGAGAAGGAGCACAGGAGCAGCCCTGGATACAGCACATGGCTGAGGGTCTGACCTGGGATGTCCCATCAGGTCCTGTGGGTGGCCCAGGGTGTAGCTCCTCCCCTGCATGGCAGGCACGGGGGGATGCTCACCCCTCTCCAAAATGCAGAGTGCACCAGTGATAATAGTGGTGTTGAGGTCCTGGGGCTGCTCTGGTGAACAGGTTCAGTAAGGAAGGAAAGGCAGGAGTGGCCCAGTCTTTGGGGGTACAAGAGATGGACAAACAAGGTGAAGAGACCCCTAAAATATGAAGAATACCCTTTGATATTTTTTGAATTGTTATGCTACTAAAGATGGACAAATGACATTCAAATTTCTTAAGGTATTTTGTTTTTCAAAAACCTAAATTACAGCTGTCTCTTTAAAATATACTGCAAAATACCTGTTCAACAGGTGACTTAAAGAAATACTTGTGCAACAAGTGACTTAAAGAAAAACAGTGACAAAATTCTAGTTCTGGGAAGGAAATTTTTCAGTCACAAAGGTCCGAATAGCTCTGCTCTCCACTGCAGATGCTTTCAGACCTGCTCAAAGAATGTTCATGTGCATATGGAGCTGCGATTTGCCATTCTTTGGGGCATCTTTGTTGTTGGCGTTGAAGCTGCAGGAGAGCTGCCTTGTTTCCACAGTAGAAGTGAGTACAGAGTAGGCTGCCATTGTCCAAGAAGTGTGAATACTTCTGTGGAGACATACAAACCCACTGCACAGAAATTTAAAGCCATGGAGCAATTCTGCAGAGCTTTTAATATAATCTCATATTCAGCCCTCATCATCCATTTTTATTCATGGTCTTTTTACTTGTTAGACCTCTCTAGCAATCTTTAATTTAAAAAAGTCCTTTCCCTCCTGAGATCTCAGATGAATGGGGTAAAAATGTCATTTGCATGATAATCACGGTCTCCTTCAAGGAAAGGGTAGGATCTGGATAAATTAGCTACACCTTGGCAAGAGTGGGAATATCAATCAAAAGTTTGTCTTCTTAATTCCAGAGTCCAGGTGATCACAGCTTTTTGTAGAAGCCGGGAGTGCAACAACCAAGTGAAAATGCCCCAGCTTGCTGTTCTTGTCCTTACTCTGCTGAAGTCTGTAAAAGGGGTTGGTGGCACCAGATCTTGGCATCTTTGTAAAGAATTTCTATTTTTCAGTCTCAGGGTTTAGTTGTCATTTGAATTTGAACATTTTTCATTCAGTTGTAGTGTAGTTGCAATGTCCCGTGACGTGCCACGACATTTACAAAAATCAGCAACAGTCCAAGCCTTTGCTGACTCAGAACACTCCTGGGTATTTCTGAGTGCCATGGGAGAAGCAGGGATCAGAGCCTTTCTCCACAGCACATCCTTGAGGAGGATGTAATTACTGAATTGGGTTTTCTGCTGGGCGTGCTCTGACTGACAGCCAGAGCCAACCCAGCCTATGACAGCTTTGTAATAGTGGAAGCTTATCTGCCAGCAGTGCCAATAAAAATAAATCACCTACTTGCCTTATGCTCTGAGTAGATGAAAACAGAGTCATCAATGGTCTTGTGTACTTCCACACTAACTCAACGCCCACAGCATTCCTTTTTAAAAATCAAATTGCAGGATTTGGGAAAGCTACTATGTACTGGAGTACAGAGCCGAGGTTCAGTGGGTATGAATTATGAGGTTACAATACATTCATTGTTTGTTTAAATACTGTTTTTTCAAATTAGGTTTGCATGTATGAGTGTAATGTTCTCATTGACTAGAGCAATGCACAATAGACCACCCACAATTTGGGAGGGTGCCACGAGTTTGTCCCTCTGTGGGCAGACATCACTTAGTTTTTCATCCCCATTCTGTCTATATATCTTCAGCCTGGCCTTACTTGTTCCTTCTAGATGAGCTGGAAGCATATGTGGATCACATAATTTTCTGTGGTGACCTCATATACAGCAAAAAGATGATTTTGAACTGAAAGTCCTCAAAACCTGTAGAGTTGAGACCTGTACCACTGATCCAAAATTCAGCTTTAGCATGTCCCACTCATTCAGTGTGGGAGTAAATCAAAATTTATTCCTCTGAAGTCAGAGATTTACATAACTTTAAGGAAGGAATGAGTGAACATACCTCATCTGTCAAGGGGGAGCCACATAGCAGGTTAATTTTTTTATTATATACTGCAGTTTCAGCTGCTTTGCTGTAGTTTTGTCATCATCCCTATTACCAGTCCTCCTACATTCATAAAAAAGCAAGTGAGCAGGCAGCCAAATACAATGCACTGTGTGGAGGAATTGCTTCCTCTCATGTTGCATTGAGATAAAATTACATAACTCAAAGCCACCAAGGGCACAACCCCTGGCTGTATTTCCATCTGGAACACATGTCCTTGCCCCTTCCCCCAGCACTTGCAGGGGAGAAGCTTGGACAGGTTGTTATTTATGTCGGCACAAACTGGTGGTACCAGGCACGTCCCTGTGGCAGTGGAGGGAAGCATTAGCTCCAGCATCATTGTGAAGCATGTGTATGTGATGAGATAACAGACATCTGGCAGTGAGTAGCTACTGGAGCTCCATAAATCCCTTGGCTTGTAGTTTTGTGCAGAAAAGCTACCTCCAGCACAGTATATGACTGTACAGGCTTGAGTACCAAATTAAAGATTGTGCTGGTCCTTACAAAGCACAGAGCTGTGTGCTGCTGCTTTTGGATCCCCAGCTTGGCCCTCGTGCCCAGATGCCCCCGAGGACACTGTTGCCTGAAGAGAGAGACAGGGAACCCTTAGGTGTCTCAGGATTTTCTTGTAGATCTCTAGGGTTTGCTTTGCTGTTTCACATCCCAGGATTTTAGCTGGGCCAAGCAGCTCAGCACCTTCCCTTGGGCTGTGTATCCCAGCTGAGACCCTGCACATGGTGTGTGCTGCCTCCATGAATTTTCCCCAGGAGACCCCACAGCCACAGCCCAGACACCCCACACCACAGCCCTGTCACACATCACTGCCAACACCTCGCTGTCCAGGACGGGCCCACCACCTTTTGGGCCTGAACAGATGTGAATGCCACATTTCCCACTTCTGGGACATGTGAGATGAGTGTTCAGGTCCCTGCTCCAGGTGCAGGCTGAGCCTTGCATCCAACTGCTGTTTCAGATATGCAGCCTAAACCCCTGTGTTATTAACTCAAGGTTAACATATAGTTATTCCAAATCATGAGATTACAAACACTATTAATATTCACCACCAGTGAGAAGCCTGAGAGAGGCAAACCTGCTGTGGAATACACAGCACATTCAATTCTGTGATGGGTCATTGCCAGCATAAGGTCCCTTGGGATGGGTGCCGGACGAAATTCAACTCTCTCTTGCACTGCCCTACAGCTAAACTGACTTCAGTTTGCATCCCCATGGCTTTATGTGGTAAGTTGGTGGGATATTTGATCTCCAGTACCAAGAATAGGGATGAAGTGTCTGATTCCAGTGCACAATATTCTGCGAATATCTATTTGAGTAGCTAGGTCTGAGTAAAAGAAAAGAAATCAAACAGAGGGATATGGAAAAATCTTTTTATGCCTATAAAAGGATCACTTCAAAACCACAGGATTTTGTATAGGAACCTTTTTCCTTAAATAGTAGAAACAGTCACTGGGTGCATTCCATCAGTGTAAAAAATGGGGGTTAGAAAAGAGCTGCTGTGTACAATAGCAGTTTCCTCTCCTTCCATCTCTTCCTTTCCTCCCCCCACCACAAATGTACCTTGTCTTATCCCCTGAAACTGTGCTTGTAAAAAACATGAAAACAGTACACTTACTATATATATATATGTATTGATACACATAGATATAATCAAACCCGTACCCATATGCATATATGTATATGCTGTGTAGTTAAAGACAACCTGCATGGTAGGATTTTTTTTGCATTCTTCATGAAACACCTTTCCCACAAAGATGAACACAACTTGGCAGTAAATTGTGCTGGATATCTAAAACACCAGCTCAGACTGCTCCTGCAGGTTCACACCTGCAGCCTCCTCCTGCCACCAGCAGCCAGAGCCAGGACTATGAAACCCAGAGCTCTTTGGCCTTGGGCCAAATCCTGCCAGGCAAAACCCTGCTGACATCATGGGGATTAGATGGGTGGCTAATCAGGACAGTGGGATTTGTGTCAATCTTTTACTCAGGATGCAGTGCTGGGTCCCCCTGTGGTCAGTGGGGCTGTGAAGGCCCTTGGTGTCCTTGGGGGTGAGCAGCTGTAGGGTGGCACTGGGCTTTGGAGTATCCTGTGTGTGCTGCTGTGGGAAGGAGCAGGAATGTGGGAATGGCTCTCCCAGGGCACAAGACTCCAGCACCACTTGGAATGCCCTTTCCATCTCAGGGGTCCCAGGCTAGCAGAGGACAGGAGGGAAGAGATTTCTGTGATGCTGGGATTCATTGGCCCCTTTGTCTCAGAGTGGGTTGGGGAAAGGGGTCAAAATATTTCCATCTCCAAAGTGGGGACAGGCTCAGTAGAGACTGAAACCTTTTGGAGGGATTTGTGAAAAACCAGGGTGGTGTCTTTAGTACTCTGTAAGAAGGGTCTTGTGTTCACATTAATGTGATGAAAATTTCACGTAAAGTATCCCCAGGGACTCAGGCTGGCTCCAGTCCATCATTCCATCCCATGCCTAGGTGAATCCTTACAGATGTCTGTATAACCTGTTCTGGAAAACCTTTAATAACAGAACCTCCACAGTCTCCTGAGACTAAGTATTTCAGTGTTTTACTACACTTACTATTAAAAACATTCCTTAAATCTACATTAAGTCTTTCTTAACTCCCTCCCAGCCAGACCCAGTACACACCCTGACTGAAATTTTAGCATGTGGCTGATATCTGCAGCAGGGACAGAGACCAGTTTATTAATTTTCTTGTTGATCAGCCCTTTATGTGCTTGAAAGCATTTTTTTCTCTCTTTAGATTTCTGTTCTTCAATCAAACCCAGTTTCTTTTGCCCACCTTCCTGCACATGCCCGATACACCCTTTTTGAGGAATACCATCTCCTTCCATAAGAAAACTGTTTAGGTGAAGTCTCACACTAGCAAGGAGAGCTGAACTGAGGGAAGAGAGACGTCTTACAGGCTGTGTTTCTATCTGTGTAGTTTACAGTGATGTTTGGGGTTTTGTTTGCAACAGCATGACATTATAGGTACACACTATGGGCAGGCCCTGACCCATCACAGCCCTTGGGCCTTTGGGGCTGAGCAGCAGCCCACACACACAGTGCCAGCCTGTCTCAGGGACACTCATCCCCCCAAACTGCATCTTTGGGGTTTTCAATCCCTATCTCCAATTGTCATTTCAGCAGCCTCCAATCAGCACAACACCAGCCATAGCTGCAACAACACCTACTGATTTTCACACTGCCTAAGCTGTCACTGAAAATGTTGGTTAGTTCTGTTGTTAGTTCTGGGATGAAGGGAGACCCCCACAGTCCCATTCTAGGCACTCCCTTAGTCAGCAGGGAAGTATTGACACCTTTCACACACAACTTTTTAGTGGCTTCACCCTTCCCACAACAGTTTCACTCAAAATTCTCATTTCTGCTGCTTGCTTGTGAAAGGGCTGACACTGTCATGGTTGCTAGAAACCAGGAGGGAAGTGTGCTGTGGTGAGAGTGCACACCCTTACTCTGCTCCGTGTACTGATCTAGAAAACACCTCCTGAACATTTTTTAATGTGACTTGGCAGCAGACCAGGGTAAATGGCATGTTCTTTTTCCAGTGCTTTGGCCCAAAGTGTGTTTTAGAGGCTTAAAAGAATAGTCAGTCAATTAAATGTGATAAACGAGGCCATTTGTCACCAGCATTTTTGCTTTTCTTTAAAGTATAAAACGAGATAATGAGCAGGGCTTGAAGAAATCCTTTGTGGAGTTGCAAGCCAAGGTCACATGATATACAGAACGGATTTTCTGCCTCTCCCATCATGAGAATGCGATCTGACAATACTCCCTCTCATGGCACAGAAATCAGAGACAATGTTAAGAGAGAGGGGAAGAAATCACTAATGGTTGAAAAAACAGTGACATGTTGCAATGAAGATAGGAAAAGAAATGCACTTATTTAAGGGCAAATTTACCCCCACTGCAAACTTCCTGCTGTAGGTGCTGGTCAATAGGAACACTAACACAGAGCCAGCTGCACAGTACCTTCATCTTGCAGCAAAGCCTCGAGCAGCAGCATTACCAACACATCACCTCCTCAGAAGACAGCAGGGGATGAACCCAGGGCTGGCAGAGTTTGGTGGAACAGATGGATCACCCATAGCCCCAGCAGAGGGGAAGGGACAGAGCTGAGATGGGCTGTGGGGTCCTGCAGAGTGTGAGTGAGTCCCAGGGCCTTGGGGCTCCAGGTGTGGGAGGGCATTCCTCCTGCAATGCCCACAGGTACATGCAGCACACTGGGACACCCCACTCAGTGACAAGCACGTAAGCAATGCCACACAGCTAAGGGTGGCACACAGCCCACAGGAGTGGTGACTCTTTGGCAGTGTCTGCATTAGTGCAGGTTCATATTTGTGGCTGGAGGCTAGAGCTGGATATGAACCCAGAGCTGGAGTGTCTCCAGCTCTCTTTTGAAAAATAACACCTTTCCTTCTGGCAGGTTACCAGAATGTGTTTCCTTCTGCATGCTGTTCTTTTCTATCATGTGTGTCTAGGAATTAGGAAACATTTACTCCAATGTGTGAAACCTCCCTGAACCTGTGGGGCATGAACATATTGACTGTATTGCCAGCATTTCACGCTGCCCTGTATGCCACCAGGTTGGTGTTACCTCTGCACCCTATTCCCATCTCCCCTCCACATGCACCCATTTGTGTAAGAAATTACTCTTTCATTGTTTTTTCTTTTTCTTAACCTGTTTTCTCAATCAATTGTAAATTTATACTGAATATATTGAGGCAGGAGTGCCAGTAAGTATGGTTGTGCACAAACAGAAATGGATATTTGAGGAGCTGAGAACCACTGACAGTTGGTCTCTACAACCTATGTTTTATTTATGTCTGCACTGTGCTGTGTTGGCAGCATTTGATTTAGCCCTGGGATGAAACCCCTGAGTTTTTGCAAACATGGACAGCCTCACACATGCCTCTGACATTAAATAAGTGATACACACAGTGCAAGGAAACATATATTTTAAGAAAACTACCCAGATGCACCAGCAATGGGAGGTGTTGAAGTATCTCAAAAGACTAAGAATTAAAATCTTGTTAGAGAAAATGCAGGCCAGGAGGTGCCAGTCAGGCACCAAACAAGTAAATGCCAAACACACAGATGAGTCACTGATTCAGAACCAGGTTAGACTCAAGTTTATGAGTTTTCATCTGACTGTGTGCCTGGCCTTTGGCAGGGGGCTGTGTGGATGAGTGCCCTCCTCAGCACCCCAGTGACCCAACAGCAGCAGCCTAGAGCCAGCTTCACCCAGTTGAAGCTTTCCTACATGGTAGTGGCTGCCACAGCTGGGCCTAGTGATCTTTGGGGGTCCTTTCCAACTCAGGATATTCTACGATTCTATGATTCACATGAGTGAGGTCTGTGCCTGAGGGTATTTTTCAGATGAGGTTTCAAGAGACATGACTGGATCCTGTGCTGTATTAAACTGCTGGTAAGAGCAATTTGTCTGTCCCTACCCCCACTAGAAGCAGGCTCAGCCCCAGCTCATGAGTTGCCCTGGCTGTAGCTTGCTGAAAGGGTGGGATAATCCCGCTGAAGCCCTTGGTGGGCTGCCCGTTTCCTCTCCTTCCAACTCGCTTGCTTCCAAAACAAATTCCTGTTGCAAAAATTCAGGTCCTTTCAACTCCACATTCCTGCATATAACACAGTCCCTTTGAAAAGGAGGTGAACTGGTACAACTCAGTGAACTCGAAAGGAAAAATATCCCAAATAATTGTTGGAAATGATTGGAAACAAATATCTCATGGAACAACATGTTTGCGAGTGTTTCCGATAGCAGCAGATAGCCATGGTCTGTTTGAAAAGCACGGAGACTTACCATGGGCAGGCAGTAGAGCTGTGGGAGTCAGTGCCAGCACCATTCCCCCTCGGACAGCCAGAGCTCCTGGGATGGCTGCCTGCAAGAAGAGGTGCTTGTGTGAAGGTGCTGCCACCATCCATTCCACCAACAGCGAGAGAAATCCCCCCTGCAATCTCCAGCTATGGCCCGAGGAATGAACCCTCAACCCTTTCTGCAGCAGAGACTTTTTGGCATCTATTTAATTTGTTTGGGTTTAAAGAGGAGGACATGGAGAAGGAGGGGGAGGGTCTGACTCCCACAAGTTCAAATTTACTGCTTCAGGAAGATAGTTTCTTTGCAAACTCTTTCCACGTTCTTCTTCCTGTTATCTCTACAGAAGGTTGAGCATCTTTAAAACTGCATAAGCTTCCCTTAGGGAGGGTCGTTTTCAGATCCCTTCTCAGCCCAATTTGGAGCAGGGACATCAAAGGCAAGGCAAATATGGTTCCCTGTTAACTTGGATCCATTTGGAGCTGGTCTGGGCAGTTCCAGCTTGCCACGATGTTCACAGTCTTTTGAAATATTTACTTATCTGACCAACAAGAGAGTTATTTAATAAGTTAGGATGTCTGCAGTTTTGTGTAAACAATTTACAGTGCCGTGATTGATGCTGGATGCTGTTTGGAGAGAGGCAAGATGGACTGTATATATTGAGCTTCAGTTTGGAGAGTTCAGGCCCAGGACTGGGCAGTATTCTACCTAATAAATAACAGTATTTAAACACTGGGACTCTTGCTGCTTCAGTGCTCACAAAGCCACACAAACAGGGCTGAATTAAACCAGAGCAGACACTGGCCATGCAAACACCTGAGACCTTTGCAGGGGTGCCTGCTACAGTGGTCACAGTTCCTGGTTCTGCTTTTGCCCCATGCCTAGGTTGTCCCCAACACTCCAGCACTCACTGGGCAGAAGTAAACAGCTGGTTTTGTGGGTAAGACAGCCAGAACAGATGCAGAGCATCACATTTCAAGCTGCTTCTCCAGATCTAGGATGGTGAAAGTTGGGAAGTATCACCATGTCCAGGAGGCAGCTCCAGTCCTTGCAAGAATAAAGTGAAAAAAGTGGGCTTGCTTCTTTTGGCACAGCTTCAGGTCATGCTACATGGTTGGTTTCCTCAGTCTTGCATTTTTCAGAGTCTCCCAGGGGCTTCCAGGACGAGGTGAGATTCCTGCTGCAGTCCTTTGGGTCACGTTTCCAAAGTCCCTTTTCTGGGTGAATGCCTTCCATTACACATGTGTATGATCATGAGAGAATTGGTGAAAGGGGCATTCCCATCTCCAGTAGACCAACCCAGGAGTGTGATTGCTGTGAGCTAGGCATGTGGGCAGCTCAGCTGGTCAGACACAGCTATGGGCAAGCAAGAGCCCTCATGAGACACCACAGCACAAGGCAGAGGGCACGGGCTAACGTCAAACCGAGAGGAACTCAGAGGCTTTCGTTCAGTTCAAACTAGAAACAAGTTGTTTCAGTTCTGAACCATGAAAGTGTTTCATTTCTGGAGTTAAGCAACCTGGACATGTCTGAAACAACAGTTTCAGAACCATGCAGTTCCCTAAAATTTTCTGTAATTTGACTTTCTGATCTGATTATGGACAAAGGCATGATTCTCAGAAGATCCCCTGACATGGAACCGCCAGGCCCAGTGGCTATGCAAGAGCTGAAGGGCAAAAGTTTGGAAGGAGAGGGAAAAAACCCCTTCTAGCTACCAAGTAGCTGTTCATATTGACTGGTCCAGGCAAAAAATTTAAATAACCCCTTTATTCTGGAAATTCTATTTCAGACACATTCACTGTCAAAGGTCGACTCCAGGTGCTGTGAGGAAATAATGGCAGGAAACTAAAAGGAGGAAATTAACCCTAAAGGTGACACAAGATGTCTGGGTGGTTGGGAGCTGGATAAAGGCTCTATGTATCCATGGAGAGAAAAATGTGCTTCCTCTGAACAGAGACAAGTAACAAAGCATTGATTTGAAATTATTGAACTGTGGTACTTCATCCATGTTGCTGACCATGGCCTTGCCTAATGGAGAGAAAAGTCTTTCCCATTCAGACTGGAAAAAGGAAAGGGTGTCTGAAGCACATGTTCCACTATATTGCATTTACCATGGGAGGAAAGTAATGCTCAATACCCTCCTGATGTTCAAAACTGCTTCTGCAATCATCTTCAACTGAGAAAAGGCTGATTGATCTCCCAGCTTCACCTCTGGTGTTAGCACTAAAAAGGCTGTATCTTTTTATTTAGTCTGTTGAAATCTGCACTCAGAACAAGAAAGATCTCAAGCAAAATGCAGCCTGCCTTTTCCTCCCAAGGGACCATCCAAAGACACATTGCACTTAGCAAACAAGTGAAGGTTTTGGGGGGACCTAAGTGGCAGCAGGCTGATGGCACCACTCTTTGTCTCCTTGGAGATATGTCTTGATGTAATTAATGATAAAGAACTGGGGCAAGAATAAAAATGATTCAGAGAAGCTTTGGTATTTCTCCCCAGTTCAGCTCTATGATTAAACCCACACAAAGCCTCAAATGAGGAGATGAGCCTCAATTATAGCTAAGGAGCAGCATAATGAATTATCTTCTTTGCACTTACTTTAGCTGGTGAGTAACTCAATTTCCACCCAAATCCATGTTGATTATGAAGATTTAACCAATAACTGATTCATTAAGATGCTGGAAGAATGTGGAATTAGAAATGCAGAAGAAGGGCTGTAGCTCTTCTCCACTTCGATACTGCTAATCTACTGCAAAATTTTTAACAGATAACTTTATTGCTACCTACACTTCTGTGTAAGTCCACCTTTAACAAAAGTTAAATACAAAAAAAGTCCTGTTAAATTAAGAGTTTGAATCCTCTTTTATATATAATAAAAAATATTTTTATTTGGGATAGTGAGTCCTTAGATTTGCAGACTCCAGCCTAACAGTAGAGAGTATGTTGTGTGGTTTATGTATTTTTAGGGTCTTTTGCTCAGAAATTCCCAGAACTGCAGGTTATGAACTTATAATTTAAATATTATTGAAAAATACCAGCAGCCTCAGCTTCTTCATGCTCCCCAGCAGTTGTGAGCTGCATAGGGTTGGCATTGCTGTGTTTCCAGCCTCAGCCATGGTGTGTGGATACCAGTAGAAAAAGATGGCTCTCAGTGCAGTTCTCCTGCATCCAGGAAAGGAGCCTGTTCCTGGAAGTTACAGGATTTTTGGGTTCCTGAGACAAAATCAATACGATTTCTGAAACTCTGCTCTGCCACTCTGTGAGCGGCTGGAAAAATTTGAGGGCTGGGTCCATGAGTCCTGTGGAGCAGGAACTGGCTTTCAGAGCTGCAAGATCTTCAGCCCTGATAGAAGGAGGTGCTGGCCCACAGCACTGTGCTCAGGCAGAAAACCAGTTCAATTAATTTTTTAAAATAGTGTTTGGGGTTAATTTTGTACAGCAATTTACAAAAAAAAAGGATGCTATTGTTTAAATAAATATTTAAGCAAGATCCCTCTCAATTTAAACACAGTGAACTGCATGTGAAAAGCAGCAGCATTTGATTACACATATGAAAGAGGCAAAGGTGTCGGGGGTAAATAACATAATTTTGATTGATTCCCTTTCTCTGGGGGGAGTCATTGACAAGGGAATTTCTGCCTCATGCCAATGTGTAGCAGGGGTGCAAACCCTGGCAGTGCTAGCCAGTGGATGCACAGAGCAAGAAAGCCACTCTGCAAGCCCCAGTGGCATTTTGCCTGACGAGGTGGCTGGGGATGGAAGTGCAAGGTTTAACTCCACAGGCTGCTGCTACCCAACACGCAGCAGCAGGATCGTGTGCTCGAGGAGAGGGGGAAAAGGTGGGTTTGGCTGGCTGTGCATGACCCCTCCCGTGCATTGGCCGGTCTCTGATGGACACACAGACACAGCCATGATGGCAGAAGGCTGCACATTGCAGTGTGGGTTTGCTGTACAACTCTTTTTGATTTGGTTGAGGGTCAGGGATGGCAGCTTGGGTGAGAGTTTATTGTGCTTGGTGGCTACAGAACTGGAGCCACCTTCTGTGGTGGGATGCAAGGAGCTGCTGTCTGCTCTCCAGGAAGACAATGCCAAGGACATAAACACCCACCTGGTAGTAGCAGAAAAGAAGAGAAAAGAAGTTCACTGCTGAGGGGCAAAACATCTAAATAAAAGTGAAAAGATACTAAAAGGCCATAAGCAGTTAAAAGCTCTCACTGAGTCTGAGGTTGTTAGGAACCTTTGTGTGTCATAAGTCTCATATGTAGACTTGGATTATGGAATTCACAAGGGTCTTAATAAATTAATTGATACAAAAAGGATATGGGGGAATCACAGCATTTGTCTCACTGTGGGAAACCTGAATTTGTGTCTGGGTAGGGGTTTCCCAAATTCACCAGTGCAAAAGGCTGAAATGCTTATCTTCCTCACCCTGTGGTAGCCTCCTTCTTTTGAAAAAGGTAAGGCCTTTTTGCCTTATCAGAAATTAGTATTTCCTTCCTGATGACTGTGTATTCACTCCCCTTCTGCATCTGAGCTGCAAGGCAATAGAGCACAGAATAAGTCACTTTTCCAAAGTGTCCCTGAAATTGAAGGATTCTGTAAAGGTCACCCAGCCCAAATGACACGTGTTTCATAGATGCATTTGAAGGCTTGGCAGATCCCCTGTGTTGAGCAGGACTTGATTTATACAGGAGAACACTGTTTGGATTACCAAGATGGTCACTACAAGAGTACTCAGAAAGGGCTATGCCTTGATAGGAGACAAAATCTGTACATCCATTTGTAAGCAGATTTTTGGATGCTTCACCCTAACACACATCACTGCACAGCAGAATAAAACGGAGACATTTATATTTGAAATGCAATTGCAGGGAAGTAGCACACTTCTCTCAGGTCTTGGGTCATTTTGATTCTCTCAAGCCACAGGATCTGAAGACCTCAATCTTACTCTACAATTTCATTCAGAAAGCCAAGATTCTGGCATGGATCAGGACAGAAAACTTGTCTCACACAATCTGTGGAAACATCGGGGTATGCAAAGTAGGTAAAAACTGATAATTTGGGGAAAAAATAGCATTAATTTCTGAGACAAAACAATTCATGATTCATAACTAATTGGAAACAAATGAGTAATAGTATTACACAAAAGACCCATTTTGTTCATTGAGGAACCACAGAATTAATTGCATGTACTTTAGTTTCCAGCAGAGGCAAAGTCCCAAGGCACAGTGTTGTGATTGTGGAACTAGTCATGTTGTACATACTGGTTTAATTCAGACCAAACTGTAGGAAGAGCATGGGATTCTCTAAGTGGAGTCTGAGCCTCAAGTAGGTCAAACAATTCATCAAGCAGTGAAGGTTTTGGGTTAGCACTCATGAGGTGACCTGACTCTTGCCCTGGGCTGTGTGCAGTGCAAGGAGCTGGCTGGACCAGCTGGGGTGCCAGATGAGAAGGCAGCAGCTCTTTTAGATCTGTGCAAGAAACCTTATGCACAGACCTGACTGCTTCATTTATGGTGCTGCTCCCTACCTGTAATCATCTCATCAAAGCTGTAAGAGCAACATCCTTCTGGATTTATTTACTTTGTGACAGCTTCCACAAGGACATTCCCAATAAGTGTCTCTGGTCCTTCAACTGTCAGTCTCCACTCCATACTTACTCAGCATCAAACTTTAGGGATGCCCATTTTCTACCTTGACCCTTGGAGCAGAAGCCCATAAGTATCCACCAATCCTTTTATTTTCTGTTTCAGTTCTCCTGCAAATCCCCACTTAAAACTCCTGGTTGTGACATCCTTGACTAAGGCAAGGCTGTTAGTGCGCAGCAAGCACTGCCTGCAGCACTGGCCAACAATGTCTCACAGCTTCTTAGGGCTCCTTCCCCCATCCACAGCTGGCTGTAGGCAGCTCTGATCTCACACTGTTCTCACAGCTCCTGTCCTTCTGTTCTTTGTTTCTGCACAGTCTCACAGAGCTGGGTCCTGATGTGCACATGGGGCTTCCAGGAGCTGATGAAGATGACGAAACTTCACCGCCTGTCTCTGTGGAAGGAGGGGCTGTCCAGGTTGCTCCATAGTCTACAGTCATAAAAGAAGTGAAGAAAACCACCTTTCCCTGCCACTCCAGCAGGAGTGGAAACAAGCAGGCTGCAGCTCCCTACCTTTCGATGTGGAAATCACGTCACAATGAGCACTGAGATTTTGCCATCTGTCTCCAATGTTGCATATGCATTGCATACAAAAATAGGCTGTAAGAATACTGCTATGACTGAAAGACTGAAAAATCCGTGAGGCAAGAGATGCCAGAATTAGGCCTCCTTTGTGCTATGTGTTATGGTACAATTGTTAATTAGATGAACATACAATATTTTGCTACAGGTCTCAACTTTATCCCATGGTACTGGATGGACTTTTTTCACTGGAGATATTCTATAGAATTTTGGTTTTTTCCCTTAGAGCTCAGTGCAGTCCTAGGCTTTATTTTTTTTCCCAAGTTCTCCTCAATAAAAATGACTGATTTTCCCAAAACTTAGAACTACAATGACACATTTCCCTGTAGTACCTGGGTTCTTCTAGTACTTCTGTCAAGGGTGGTGGTTCTTTAGCCATTTGAATAAAATGGAAACAGAGACAGGCATGGAAGCAACAGCTTGACTGCACCAGGCACTATTTTATCAGGATCTTGGTCACTCATCCCAGCTGTCCCCAGGGGGTGACCAACAGACATGGGGCTGTGCAGGAGTGCTTATCATCAGGCATATTGGGCATTCTGGAGGCAGAGCTCCCACCAACTCTCATCCCAGCAGTGGACATCAGGAGCAGGGTCTTATGGCACATGCAGACAGTGGGGCACCCCACAGCCACTGGCTGCAGGCTGGGGAGAGCTTCAGCAAGACCTGGCACAGAAGACCCTGCAGGGAGGGTGGGACTGAAGCCAGTTCTGAGGTAGCACTCATATTCTCAAAAAGAGACCAAGGATGGAACAGCTGAAGTTTCATATCGAGCTCTGGCATGCCTGGGCTCTCCCTATGGCTCACACCTTGACACACACCTCCCTGACCTGCTCCAAAGCCCCCTGACTCCTCATTTATGCCATGTACTCCTCAAACCATTCCCATGCAACCCTCCAGCTTTAGCATCCAAGTAGCAGGTCTTTGCTTAGCCCAGCATTGCCTGGGTCCCTGTCTGCCACCAGGCTGTGACAGGAAAGAATCAAAGTGTTGTTCCCTGCCTGCCTTTCCACTGACCACTCTGCCCTGAGCAGCATTACACAAAGAGCCCATCTTCATTCTGCCCCTTGAGCTGGGATGACTCTTGGATTGCAGAGAGAGGACCTGGGTCCCTGACGTGCTGTGGGGAAGAACAAGGATCTGCAGGAACTCTGTAGCACTGACTGTTTGTACAGGAGCATTGGGGTCAGCACTGGGAGCTGCTGGGATGCTGGGCTGAGCTCACTCATGTGGGAAGGAATCAGCAGATTTTGACTGCTCAGCCTTAGCACGTCCCTAAGAAGTTGCTATTTTTTCCCTTCAAAGGCTATCACTAAGCCAAATTGGAGGAGATTTACAAAGTTTTTAAAAAAATCACATTCCTAACAGAGAGCTGCCAAATTTCAGATCTGAACTCCAGAGCACAGAGGGATAAGAACTATCCAAAAAAAGGATCACCAGATTCCCCCCCTCCTGTTTCTTCCTTTCTTTTTTTTCCAGTTGGACAACAATTCCTTTTTTCCCTATGCTCATTCTTGGAATGGACAAAACTGGCTGGACAGTTTTGGCTGAAATTTTCCAGAAAGGAGCTTATCCCAAGGCAGGCAATCAAGTTGGAAAAGCTCAGTCTAAACTTTTCAAGTCTGACAAAGTTACAAGCAACAGCGAAGGAGGTCCTGCAGCAGGACAGAGATGAGTAACCTTTATCACAGGAGCTGCACACAATCCCACCTCTGACGCACTCAGAGTTATAATAACTGATGATGCTGCTCCATTCAGGTGCATCTGATCACGATTCAGATATGTCACCAGGAAAAAAGCTTTAAGTCAGTCATCCCACTGAGCCTTCCCACACCCCTTCCTACTCGAACAGCTCTTTCCATCTAACAGCTGATGATACAGGAAAACACAGCTCCCTCGCCTCCAGTATTTGCGAGCTGTGTATGTGAGCTTCGGCTTCTTGGATAGAGGCAGCTGATGCTAAAATGGGATTGCTCTCTGAACTAATGTATTCAAAATTAATAAAAGAAATAAAACAACACACTCCTCTGGCATGTTCCCATGCATATTTTCCATAAAAGTTAATTTTTCCACAAGAACAACTTGTGAGTTTGTGGGGGTTTTGCACTGAATCTTGATACAGAGCTTAGAATTCTTGGCACTGCTCAGGACGTTAAAATGACATCAGCTCCACTTTCTATATTGGAATTTTATAGTTCCTGCCTGACCGCATTTCTTTGTTTTGCACATGTTCTCTCTCCTCTGAGCTGCCTCTCTGCCGCGGTGTGCTCAGAGAATCAGGAAAAGTGGTGTGTTTGTATTCCTTGTAGCCCTGCTTGTCCCTCCCTGAGCAGGCACCCAAGTGATAAAGCTGCATTTCTCCCCCAGGACAAAGCAGCACTGTTGGCTCAAGGGGCGAGGGCACCTTTTCCAGTCAAAAAGCTTCCCCACAGCATGGCAGCTCCGTGCTGAGAGGACCTGGCGTGTCCTCCTCTTTCCTCTGGCCGAGCAGGAGCGGAGAGCAGGCTGCCAAGGGGAGTGACATGGGGACCAGGGAGGCCAGTGACTGCACACACGACAACGTGAAACCAGCCTGTCTTGCTCAGGGAAGGGAAAAAGGAGTGAAAAGCAGAGGTAAAGCGAAAGTGAGCATCTCTATCTGCAAAACAAGGCTTTCTCCAGTACTGGAAAGGTAGCACCTGGAGCAGCATTTGTTCGTGCTACCCCGATGGAAGGAGAGAGTAAGTGCCCCACAACACAATCATACTGTCCCATGCCTTGGGGCAGGGAGGAGCAGCATGATTTTTAATTAAAATCTCACATTAAAAATGTGAGTAACGGTGTTTCCATATTCCCCCCAGCAGTGCCACCCTCTGCGTTTGAACATCGTGGTGCGGGAGGACTGATGAGGCACTCAGGATCCCGTGTGAAAAACAGCACAGGGCTGGGAGAGTTAACAGACCCTGGCACTGGGAGTGCAGTTCCACGGGCATTAGCACAGACATCACGCTTGTTTCCTGGATTTCAAATAAAATAAGGATTCAAGGAAAGATGATGCTTTTCTACATCCCCGGTGACTTGGAAAGCAGTAAGAGCAAAAAAAGGCAGTTAATTATCTGGCACGCCGCATCCAAACATTCCTGAAAGCACTGAAGGGTTCCGCCGTTCCTGTAAGAGTCACGCTGGAGCAGCATTAGCATATACTCTGTAAACAGACTCAGTGCCATCCTCCAGCACAGCCTCAGCCTCCCAAACGGGATTACAGCAGCTGGACAAACCCAGGAGGGACTATACCTGGCAGTTAGCAAAATGCCAGTTCTGCTGTAGTCTGGGCTAGATGACAGCAGTACCCAGATTTGCTATTTCCTACATGCTCAGTTTCTCTGATGTGTGATGGAGAATCACTGCTCCTTGCTTCTCTGTGCGAGATTTATCATTTCATCCTTTCACTGTCGTGTGGAAATAGCCAGAAGACCAGACTAACATTTCAAGATTGTGAAGCCATTTGCCAAACACTTCTTGCTCTATAACAGCAACATTTCTACAATTGCTTTTGCAACAGCCTTTTTGCAATCATGTTTACAAGCTCCTTTACAAGCACATGCAACCGTATACAGAATGCAGAAAATCTTTACCTTGCTTGCCCAGAGGAGAGAGCTTGGCTTCCTCTCATGGATCAAAAGTAGGATGAAAAACAAACCCGAGGAAGACCCGTGAACAGACTCATCTGCTGAGAGTTGTTTAAATCCCAAGCCTGCTCCTGCTCGCAGCTCTAAGTTTGTGCTCTGAATAGAGGCTGTGTTATTTTAACCACAGGATTTCTAGTCATGGGGGAGGAGAGATGGATTAGGTACGTTTGCAATCTAATGCTTCACATTTACCTCAACTGAAATGAACTACTTTTAGCCTGATGTAAATAAGTACAGCTAAGATATAGATTTCAAGAGCCCACTAACCAATTACACTTAAACTAACATGCTAAATAACTGTGGAAAATTCCAGAGGAATAAGATAACATACTTTTGTGTTCTTTCCTAAATAAAAGGCATGTGTGGAATTTCATGCTAGATACTATGACAAGTGAGGGGCAGCAGATGAACTCCACAAACTAACCTATGCAAGGTGTTGTACCTCATAAAACAATATTCCTAACACCTGTTAACATGGATTTCAGCAGGCATCCCAGAAATTTGCATTTTCATGGCTTGTAAAAAGTACAGATATGAGGGATTTGATTCTAATATTTCAAAAGAGCAAGTAAAGCTCTCTAAATTAATAATGCATGATTTTGAAAGGTCACAGGGTCTGCAGTTCTGCCAGAGCACAAACATTAACCCACTGAACTAGAGCCACCTCCAACAGGGATGTAAGCTGGATACCCTCCTGCAGCTCATGGATTGCTACAGAGAGCGTTAAATGCAGGCTAAAATATTGTGCCTAGGATGATTGTTTGTGGTTTTATTGTTGAACCCAGCTCAAACTCTGCCTTTCCTTCCTGGTTTATGGTACTTCAGGGTCACAGCTGATGTGATTGCAAAGCTCGACTACGGCCCAGGCTTCCATGGCCACTACCCAGGCTCACATGGTCACCTCAGAGCTGATGGAAAAGAGAATTCCTCACTTTCTGAGATGTATAATTTGTAAATAAAACACATTCTTAAACTTTGGGATAAACTGAGAAAAACAATTTGAATGCAAAGCACTAGAGGCTAGTGGACAAATTCCAATTTGTCTTTGACAGCAGAGGCTTCAGGAACACAAGTTTAATTCCATTTTGGATAAAACCTGGCTCTATAAATAACCTTATCTTACACTTACATAACACTCTTCATCCCGGGTGCTTTGCAGATGTAATCATCCTTTCTGAAAAATGCGGGCAGACCTCCCAGCCTGGCCCGGAGGATCGGGAGGACGGGGAGGATCGGGGCCCGTGCTGTGCAGGAGGAAGGCAGCAGAGCATCCAGCAGCAGCCTGGCTGGCTCCTGTCCCTCAGCAGCCCAGCTCGTGGGTGCTGGTTGGAGTCATGGGGACTCAGCTTCTTGGGTCACCCAGAAAGAGTTGAGAGAGCTTTCTGTGCAGGTCTGGTGTCTGCAACAACCAGCAGAGGCTCAGAGCCTGTCACCCAGCTCAGCCTGCAGGTTCCCCGAGGGGCTGAGGCATCTCCAGAGATGCCAGCCTGTTTCTCAGAGCTTAGACTGAGCTCTCTGAGCTTCCCCTGATGCATGGCTCACCCTGGCTCCCCTGAGCTTGGGGGTTTGTGGGCAAATTGGTAACCTGCTGTGGTTTAGCCCCAACCAACAACTGAGTACTGAGCTCTCACTCCCTGCCCCCAGCCTCCCCAGTGGGATGGGGAGAAGAATCACAAAAGGGCAAAATCTGTGAGTTAAGGCCAGTCTAATAACTGAAATAAATTTTTCTTTTAAAAAATAGTAATAATAGGAAAAATGCCCAATACAATTGCTCACCACCTGCTGGTGACTGACCCCTGCCAGCCAACTCTCTGCAATTTATATGCTGAGCATGACATCCTATGGTCTGGAACATCCCTTTGGCCAGTTCGGGTCAGCTGTCCCAGCCATGGTTCCCCCAGCTTCTCGTGCCTGAGAAACTGAAATGTCCTTGACTTAGTGCAAGCACTGCTCAGCAACTATTAGCACCAGTGTGTTATCAACATTATTCTCATACTAAATCCAAAACATGGCACTGTACCCTCCATTAGGAAGAAAACTAACTCCATCCCAGCTGAAACAAGGACAGATCCCAAGCAGCTGTGCCACAGGCAGAGATGTGCACCTGAGCTAGACACAAAATGTCCCCAAACCTCCCATCAGCTTACCTCTGGATCATGGACCAACTTCTCCTTCCACCACTCGAGCAGCTCACTCCACCCAAGGTGGCTTTCCTTGGCTGTAATTGTGATAACATCAATTCCACTGATGTTTTCAAGATACAGGCTCACTTACCCTTGCTTCCACAAGGAAAGCAGGCATGAGAAATGCTCACAGGGCAAGGGCAGGGAGGAAGCTCCAGAGGGAAGAGCCTAGGTCTCTCAGTTTGCAGATACTGGTATGTCAGGGACCAGACCACTGCACCACAATGCTGCAGTCTGCCAGAGAGGACTTCTCTTGTGTTCCCTGTGCACCTGGATGGGGGATTTTGTGTGTACAAAGAAAGTTTCTGTGCTGCAGATGGGTACATTTTTCATTTTCATTTAGCTGGTTCAATAGGAAACAGCAGGAGGAAGAGAGGCCAGCAGACTTTGCTCTGCAGGTTGACCTGAAAAGAGTCCATTTTTCCAGAGAAACTAAAAACACAAAACTGAGAGGAAGAAAAGCAAAAATAATTTTGAATTAAGTGAAAGCTTTTGATCCTAACACATGGTTTGGTATTTGTAGCTTATCTCTTAGGTCAGCCTGTGCTCAATTTACAAAGAAACAGCACTTTAAAAACAAACACAGAGGAAATTTAGAGTTTCATTTTTGAGATGTCAAGGCATGACATTTCAGCATTCCACATAACTCCTGTTTCTTTGGGGTGTGGACAAAAGTACTAACAGAGGGATGGGTTTAGTGTTTCCTTTGTGTCCGAGACAAGTCAACAAGCTGAACGCAAATTCACCACCAGTTCCTTCAAATTCACATTATTTCGCAAAAATACCCAATATTTCAGTCTGAAACCTTTGCCAGAGTTAGACTCTGACCCAGCATCCAGCATTTGGAAGTCAAACACCTGCTTATTGATGATGTTTTTTATTTTGCCCCTGTGCCTTTAGGCAGCTCAGACCTGCTCCCTGCCTGATGTATCCTGCTGCAGTACAGACCACCAACACTCTGCCTCCAAAACAAAGGCAGCTCTGCAGTTCCCTCTCTCTTCCTTATGGTTCCAAGCTGGAATGGCTGTTTCCCAAGCATAAACAGCAACAAGTCATTCCTGGCCTGTGAGAGGAGCGTTCCCTTTCAGCAGCCTCTTGCAATGCTGGATATTTCTGCACTGTAATCACACCGGCTGAGGTCTGGAAGCTGCAGTGCTCACCTGCCTCCCATTAAAGCCTGCAGAATAAAACACATCCCTATTTAGGGATTCAGTTTTGCACTTCAGTCAGCATTTGTATGAATTGGGCAACAAAGAAAAGGAAATGTGAAGCAGAATAAACTGTACAATAAAACGCAATTTTGCAGCATCAAGAACTCCTACACTGGCCACTCCTTCTGAGATAATGGGATGAAGACTTTGTAATGGACATCGTTGATAGGAAATTACATGTTAAAGGAACTTGAGTAGTTGCTCATTTATTTTGCATGTTTTCTCCCTTTTTTTATGTCATGAAAACTGGAAGTAAAAAGTTTCTATTTCTTTTGAATTGGGAACATCTTCTAGAAGTGATATTGCCAATCCACACCCTTAAAAGATCTTCCATTAGGATTCACACAAAACTTCATGTTTGATCTAGAAAACATAAGCTTTTGGAGAAAGGAGCCCATTGGGAATGGTAACAGACCACAATTTGCACACTTCTGCTCTACAGTTTTGACATCTGGTACTTCTGTTGTAAAAGAAAGCAAATGTTTTCTTTAATAAAAGTGCTCCATGAACTGAGGCCCTGAACCAGCACCTCACCATATAAAGCACAATAAGACACAAAATTGTGATAGTTGTCAAAACTAAAAAAAAAACAAAAAACCAAACGGGAAATAAGTGAATTTAAGTTTATGCATCTGAATTATTTTATTTCTAGATTGCAGTGCTTCCTTCTGTTCTATTCTGTTTCTAAAATTACACCAATCATGACCATCAGTGAACATAAAGCACCAAATGACATGACGAGCTAAAATCACACAAATTTACAGTTAATTGCAGGTTAATGCAGGCAATTCCACCAAAGAGCTTCCCCTTAAATGAAGAGTGTGCACCTTTGGTACAAGCCCAAGGGAAAAAGGGTGGGTTCCAGGCCCTGTTGACTGGCACTGGAGGGCTCTGGCAGCCATTTACCCTACGTGGGCATTGCTTCCCCTTTCCAAACCCAGCAGGTCTTCCCCCTACCATGAGGAAGTTGCTCCCAACCCATCAAGAAAGATCTCCCAGTGGATGACATTCGGACTTTGAGCCTCATTCAGGGTTATGTGGGAGATGGCCCCAGGCACCCACGGGGAGGTGGCAGGTCCAGGGTACCTGGAGGGGGAGTACCCCCCAGCCTGGCCCCAGGAGGTTCAGGTGTGCTGAGGAGGGGCAGGGACATGCTGGTGTGGGCTGAGCCCCACAGCCAGGTCCTGCAGGCTTTGCCATGGCTCTGGCATGATGAACAACTTCAAATCCATCTCCTTCTGGAATTAATACTTGTGGAGGAAGGTTTAAGTTTCACAGCTTAGCCCTGCTTCAACAATCAACTCCATTTCTCAAGGCAGAAACCTCTGAAGCTGTGTTGTGTCAGTACTGGAGTATTGGACAAACCCTAAAGTATATCATGAACTACCTGAAATGGTGCAGGCTCTGCTCACCCTGCAGTGCTGGGTCACAGGGAACTGCTGGACTCTGCAAAGGAGCAAAGGATTAAATAACTCCAAGACAGACCTGTGGCAGTCATATTTTCTGGAAAAATCCCTTTGCTCAAGATTTCTCTCCTGAGAAGCTGAGAAGCCTCAGAGAAAAAGGAAAACAATATTATCTCATTTGCTTCTCCTGTGTTTTGCTGCTTTGGAATGTGGTTGGAGGTTGTTTATCCAACAGGGGATTGTTTCATTGGTTTCATGTGAATTGCTTTGACTTATTGGCCAGTTGGGTCCAAGCTGTGTCGGACTCTGGAGAAAGAGTCATGAGATTCATTAGTATCTTTTAGCCTTCTGTCTGTATCCTTTCTGTATTCTTTAGTATGGTTTAGCATAGCTTAGTACAGTACCATTAATATAATATAGTATCTTAAAGTAATAAATTAGCCTTATAAGAACATGGAGTCAGATGCATCATTCCTTCTTTCGTCTGGGAACCCCACAAATACAAGACAGATCTGCCACTGACCATGGACCCATCAATGACAATGGGTAGTGCCTCTGGGATAGCATTATTTAAGAAGAAGAAAAACTACCTGGAATAAGAGAGGAGAGAGGAGTGAGAATATGTGAGAGGAACAACTCTTTAGACACCAAGGGCAGTGAAGAAGGAGGCAGAGGAGGTGCTGTAGGCACTGGAGCAGATTCTCCTGCAGCCTGTGGTGCAGACCATGGTGAGGCAGCTGTGTCCCTACAGCTGCACACTGGGGCCCAGCTGGAGAGCCCCACACTGTGGTCCAGCTGCAGGATGTCAGGATGAAGTCCCTGGTTTATCTGGTGCATTCAATGAGACAGAATTATAATGAGCATTCAATGAGACAACAGAGATCAGAGGTCCTTGTTCAGATGGAAGTGTCTGGGCACATTGTGGAGAAAACAGAGAAAATGTAGGATGAAAGGAAAGGAGCATAGGGTTTCAGAGGTCCTGAAAATAGAGGCTAATGAGGAAAACAGCAGAGCTCTCTCCTAAACTTGAGAAAATACTGGTATTCAGAGAAAGGTGTGATGGTTCTTGTTGGGTAATAACAGTGGTTTTCTTGTTTCTCTCACACCCCTGATTGCAGGAGCCCAGGGACCTCTGCCAGGCCGCAGTACCATGGACTGCAAAATGAGCCATGTTAATTGGAAGATGCCATCCCACAGCCAATGTCTGGTGGTCATTTTGGTTTTTCACTCTATGCCATGAAAGCAAATTGCAAAACCAGCCACCTGGAAGGGAGTGGGTCTGGCCTGATGGCTGCCCCTCTGGGAAAAGAAGTAATTGCTGTTCATGAAAACAAGAGTGGGTCTGACAGAAATTGCAGCCCTGTGCCATGGCCTCAGTGGCTCCTTGGCTGTTTTCATGTGACAGCTCTTGACGATTTCAGCAAGGCAGGGTGTGTTCATGTGGCAGGGAGGGGAAAAGGTCTCTTTTTAGTGTATCCAGAACTGCAGCCTTGCCTTCAGCCACTTACCTGCAATTACTTCTGTCGCAACTAGCCAAGTGTCTGTCCAGGATGCAGTGTGAAAGCCTGTCTGAAGGAAGTGTTGAGCCAGAGATATTTATGAATAAAAAGGCAGAAAGTGTGGCACCACCCCAGTGTGTGGCATTCACACTCTGTGAAAAATCCCTTCGCCCAGGTTTTTTCTCCTGGGAAGCTGAGAAGCCTCAAAAAAAGGAAAACAATTCATATCTCATTTGCTTCTCCTGTGTTGTGCTCATGTGTGGAATGTGTTTGGAGATTGTTTACCCAAAGATGATTGTCTTATTGGTTTCTGGTGTGAGTTGTTTTGCCAATCAGTGCCAAGCCGTGTCAGAACTCTGGAAAGAGCCACGAGTTTTCATTATTATCTTTTTAGCATTCAGTATTCTTTAGTATAATATAGTATTCTTTAATTTAGTATCATAAAATAATAAATTATCTTTCTGAGAACATGGAGTCAGATTCATCATTCCTCCCTGCCATGAGGGTCTCTGCAAATACAATACCAATGCTCAAGCTTTGTGTTTGTTTTCGACAAGAGAAGTTACGTGATATTACAAGACTTGAGGTAAGATGCTTCACCGACCTGCTCACAGGCATTCTCCAAGCCTTCATCTCACCTAGCAGCCCCAAGGAATTTGCTCAAAAATTATGAAATGTGCATGGAAGTTCTAAAACTGTACCAAGCCCCAAAGCCCTTTGCACTGTCCAGGTGGGTAGGGTGATGTGGGGCTGTCTCTACCTTCTTACAGTCATATCAGCCCTGACAACATTTCCTCTTAGAGAGAATCATAGAACCATAGATTGGTTTGGGTTGGAAGGGGCCTTAAAAATCCTCTAGTCCCAAAGCCCTTGCAGTGGGCAGTGACACCCATCACTAGCCCAGGTTGCTCAGAGCTCCGTCCAACCTGGTCACGGAGCTCACCCTGGGAAGCATCGAAAGGCCACAAAGGATCTGCACAATCTGCTTTGAGCTGCCCTTTTTTCCCCTGTTGTTCTAAAGCAAGACAGCTAAGCCAGAGCTAAGTCTTGTCCTTCCCAAACAAGTAAGAGGCCTGAATAATGTACTTTGTTTCAGACATGAGGATTTGATCCCCAGATGTATCACAGACTCCCTGCATCACTTTTGGCAAATCACCTTTGATGGATTTTCGTGCACTTGGCACTAAAGCCAAGTTGTTATAGTAACTATGTGAGGCAAGATCCCCAAAAGATCTCATTTCCCCTTGTACAGAGTTCTTTGGATAAATTAGCCCATTATTTTACTTACTAATGGAAGCTCAGCTCTTCTGAAAACCTGCCTGCACTTGGCAGCCCCAAGTTCTTAGGAAATTTTATCCCCACACCTCTCTGTCTCCATTCCCATCCATATACTGAAATAAACCATCTTTCCTTGCAGCCCTTGATCTGGCTTTTCTGTTCCAACCACGAAGGCAGGTGGTGAGACCTCCCTTGTGTAAGGTGTCCTAACCCGTCTCTCATGGCAGGGCACAAACCTCTGGCACACATCTGCCTGCCCCTGTTACACAAATACATACTGTTGGCAACAGGAATTGAACTTAAAAAAGTAAACTGCTCAGAGGAAGGACACTGAAAAGAGAAATAAAACATCATGTTAGATTCCTCTTTAATGTACTTTAATCAGTTTTCTCTTGTAAGATCCTCAGTGTTTGGGACCTATTTTTGCTGTGTACACTTGGAGGGTTAGAAGGCACATTTTTTGCAAAAGACAATGTAAATCTTCTTTGGGTTTTTAATAATGAAGATGAATAAGGATGAGCATGCCTTCTCTAGGGTAAGCATCAGAAGGAGCAAAACACCAGGAGTTCCCAGGAAGTAGAGAGAAACTGCACTTAAGGTCAGAGCAAATGGAACTTTCCAATTTTATGGCCATAGCAAGCCTTTTTTTTTTTTTTTTTTCCTAAAACTCACATTAACATTGGATTTCTCAGATGCTGCAACTGTTCCTTTGAGCTGTGGAAACTTACTCACAACCTAAGGTGCAAAGGTCATTGTACTCAAATAATTATGCACTGCCCCTAGCAGACCAAAACTCACTCCTTCCTGTTTGCATTCTAGAAAGTCAAGCCTCACACTGTGGATGTGCACTGACTGGCCATGCACAAGTGTTTAGAGGCGAAGGAGAAAAATAAGGCAAAGAACTTTTTGGCAAAGTTCTGACAATCAAACTCAGATGTGCACTAAGACCAAAAAGCTCATAGTTACCATTCCCAACAAAAGTTACAAGAAAGCAAGGTAAAATTAAGGAGAATAATGCAGTGGCTAGCAGACGAGTTCCCAGCTCCACCCTTCAGAGACACAACTTGCAGGCCTCACAGAGTGGAATTTTTGAAATCTTGGGGGCATTGTAGAAAGTGGCAAGTGCCAGCAGCTTCTTCTAAATCCAGGGCATTTGGCATTTTATGGGCCAAACCCTGCTCTGAGGCTGTGCTGTGATGTACCGGCACTGCCTGCCATGGAGCTCATCACAAGGCAGCTGCTGATGGAATCAGGGTCAGCCCTGTGTCATGGTCTGCTCTGCTTTCACCTGCCTGCAGCAAGTCAGAAAACTCACAGAAGGCCACCAGTCTTAATCTGGGCACTCATACTTCATGCTGGTCTGTTCAATATGGAGAAAGCATCCCAAAAAGATTGACAACTGCATCCATGTTCCATGGATAACAGAGCAGCACTCCTGTGCTTGCCCCCTCTCTGCCACTGCAATCCCAGTTTGCAGTGCCAACTTACCATGCCAGACATACTCAGGGAGGACCCCTGCACAAGGACAGTGATGCAGTGACATTTCCCATCACATAGAAGTGTCTCTGAAGACAGAAGTGTGAACATTTACCTGAGCAACACCAAGGTGCAAATTTCTTAGTTTTAGCTCCTGAGTTTGAAGCTGGTTTTTTAAACTGTAAAGTAACAATCCATGTGGATTTCATTGCTTACCATCCCCTTTGCAGTGCATTTCAGTTCTCTACAAAAAAAAGCCCTGTCAGGCTGTTCTGGGCTGTATGCAGGGAGTAGCCTGGATACAAAGCCTTTGCATTTAGCAAATCTCTTCAAATCAATTTAAGACAGGAGCAGTTTGAAGCTTTTACCCTCTGAGAACTACTTGGCAGCTCAAATGAGATGAATTAGGCCAGGCTCCAGAAGATGTGACGTTGTCACAGCAGGGTCAGCAGCAGCCTTAGCCAGCATCCTGATCCCTGCTTGCAGATGGGGTGAAAAACCACTACACCCTGTCCTCAGCCACAAGAGGAGATGAGTGAGATATCACAGGCACTTTCTTCTCAGAGCACCACTGGCTCTCTGGGCACAAAGCCAGGCTGCTGTTCCCCACTGCTCCTTGGTGTCTCCCCTGCCCAGACATGAGTGATCCCTAGTCCAAGGATGTCCAAGGAGAGGAAGGCAAGGTAGTGTGCTGCCAAAATTCAGGCCCACACAACATTTTCCATTTTTGTTCAGATTTGTCTCCTTGGTCTCTTTTTTTTTTTTCCTTCTCCATTTTGTTTGTCTTCCTTTGAAAGAGATATGGTTGAATTTGTTATGAATTCTCAGAAGCAAAGCAGTTAACCATTGATGATTCCCATGCATCTGTGTGTGCTGGTATTCCAGAATGACATATAAATGGGGGTTTTTTTTAAGGATTCATATTTGAGGCAGACCAGAAAAACAAACTTCCATTATGGGAAAACTTGTAAGATTTGAAAAAGCTTAGGAAAGCTCTGTTGTGTGGAAGCAGAGATGCCCACCTGGCTTGCTTGCAGAAGTCTAGCTTCCCTAGGAAGGTTACTTGGAGGAAAGTGGGAAGGAGACCCTTAAGCTAAACCATATCCTGTTGTCAGCCCTGCAGGTGTGTGGGCTGGCGTTCTAGAGCCCTTTGGTGCAGAGGGGCTTTGTAGCAAGCACCCCCATGACAGCATTTTAACTCCCCTGGCTGCTGCAATCTGTAAAAATCAACACATTCCTGGAGAACATTCCCATTTTCGCCAACTGGTATCTTCAAGTGGAAGCAAACATTCAGCTGGAAAATATCCAACTGGATCTAGGCCCCACCCTGTGCTGCACCATCACACTGTTTATGCACTGCAGGCTGGCATAGCTTTCACAAGTAAATTAATCCAAAAAGGAACCTCCACTCTGAACCAGAACCAGCTTTGGAATATTAAGACAGCAAAACTCTGTGCATTTTTTAGCCAACCCAGGAAGTGCCATAAATGTGACCACAGCCAGTCCTCACCAGCTCCTGTGGTGATGATGGGAACTCATTGATAACTCCAAGTGCCATAGAAACCAAGCTGCCTGAAAGGAAACCTGCCCCTTCTTCTCCCATTTAGACTCAACTCATGAGAAAAATGACAGAGAAGAAATTGCATGAATTAAACAGTAACAGTCCCAATTTACATTTTACTGGCCCTTCATGCCTTTTAAGGAAAAGAAGCACAGTGTTGCCTGAATCAATTTGAAGATAAAATATTTCTGAACTTAGGAAAACGAAGATCAGAGCTCCTTTTTAGTTTAATTTCTTAAGTATCCACAGATATGAGATTAATCATAGCACTGCTTTACAATATGTCACCCAAACTTGAGTTTCAGGCTTTTCGACTGAAATACTTTGTTTGCTCCATTTTACAGTTAAAGGAACAGAAACCTGGGAGGTTTTAAATTGCTGTCTATAGGACACATTGTATGTCATTGTCAGATTGATGGCTCAAAGAGCAACTCTTGACCTCTGCCTGATTCACCTGACTCTGCTACCTCAGAAGTGCACAGCAGAATGATGAGGGTGCTGGTGTTGGTGCTGGTGGTCCTACCAATACCTGCTCAAAACCACTGGCAAATCCCAGTTCACAGAATTTAGCATCAAACTACAGAGAATCCCTGCCACAGCCAGGATCCAAGCACTGTCCTTTCAGTGACCCTGCTCTTTTCACAGCTTCTCTTCTCCCTCTGTGGCAGTCTTGTGCTGTCATAGTGTGTTGTCCTTCTCCTTCACTGCTCTCCCACCACCGGTCCCTTGAGGCTCTGATAAAATTCGGGAGGGGCTGCTAAATGCTCAGGAGGCTAACTAGATCAAAATGTGAATCTTAAAAATGAAGGATAATCCTCCCCCTGCAAAAATGTGCCTCCCATCTATCCAAGTGACAGCACCCTGATGCTCGGGGGATTCCGTGTTTGCACCTCATGTAACAGGCTCTGGCTTTCCTCTAATACTCCAGCTCCTGGAATAATCTGATTATGTGAAAATGCCTTATGTGAAAGTTTATTTAAGGAAAATATTAGTAGCTCTCTTGTTTGAGGAGAAAAGCTCAAACATATGAAACTAAGGGGATCAAAATCCAGGAGGCAAATTAAAGAGCTGTTGGATGATTTTTCTCAGCTCCTCCCCTCAGCTTGCCATTGCTTGTGAGGTGCTCTCTCACTTCTGAGACCTTTGTCTGCCTGTTAGGAAGCCCTCTAAACCCCATGTGCACTTCTGTGAACCACAATTAATACCATATATCAATCACAAGCCAGCATCAGTGTGGACTGGCATGCTGCTGCAGGGCTGGCTGTGCTGGGAGGGGCAGGCACAGGCTGAGCCCAGGGCAGGGCTCAGGAGTGAAGGTGTGCAGTGAGAACAGTGCCTTGCACTTGGCAGGAGCCCACTTGGTGAAGGCAGTGGACACAGTGCAGGCGTGTGAGGAAGCACAAGTTACCCAGGAGGGACAGAGGGGCTACACTCACCCAAGTACCCTGTGGAGCCGTCTCCTGAAAGTCAGTCCTGCCTTAAACAAAGCCAAAGTCCCATCCTCTCACCATGAGCTTGTATGCTGGTTCCTCTTTTGTCCCATTTCAGTCAGACAAAACCAAATTTTTTGTTTAAATCTTCAATTTCTCCTGAGCATTTTCTTCTGCACGCTCAACTGGTGGTCACTGCAGAGAAGGGCTGGCAGTAGATGTGGTGTGAGCACATGCTGCTATTCATGTGCTGCTCATCTTTGGAGAAGTGTGGTGCTCATGAGGTGTTTCTCATCAGGCTCACTGCTGGGTGTCTGTGTTGAGTGGTGCCTGCTGGGCTCCAGCCTCCTGGTGTGAAGGCAAGGCCACCCTGTGAGCTGCTGGGGAGCCTGTGCTGCAGGCAGGGAGGGGCTCAAGAAGGTGCATGAGGGGCTCACACCACCAGCTCCCACTCAGGCTGCACTGGAGAGGGGACTTTGCTGCATCACTCTCAGCTTCTACAGCTTTAGCACCCCCAGCAAGACTGGTCTCACCAGACAACAATAAGTATTTCACTGCAGAGAAGATGAAAACCCTTAATCATTTCCTTGAACAGATGATTTTTTTGCATGAGGTTTCCTAGTCTGAAGCTCAGCCATCTGCTCTGCTTCTGCAGGGGCAGGATTAGCTGACCCTCAGGGCATGCTGCAAGGCAATTTGCTTCCAGGGCTTTTCCTGGGGCTGTAGGGAGGGCTAAAGCAGCTGCAGTCTGCAGCATGCCCAGCTAGGGGAATGCAGCACTAATGAACAACACTAATTAGTTGCTGTGGTAGTGCTTAAAGCTGTGGATGGAGAGAGCTGCTCTCATGCACTGGGATGCAGCACCTTCACTGTGCCTCTTCCTGGCCATCAGCTGAAATCCAGCCACGGCCTCATGGCCCCGAGCACCTCCCGCTGCTCGCAGAGCTCCCTGCAGGGAGGAAGGGCTGGGGAAATGCCCTGAGAGCCAGAACTGGGCAGTGAGGTGACCTTTTTCAACCTCCATCATTAGTGGTGTTCATTACCCCAGCTTCTGAGCCCTTCCCAGACGTGTGCTGAACATCCAGCAGGTGATGAGAGCAGAGCAAACGCCTGGTTCAAGGTCATGGTGAGGCTGTGCCCATACCCCTGCCTGAGCTGGGCTACCCAGCAAGAGCAGTAAAGCTGTTCTTACTCTCTCCTGTATACCTGGAACACTATCCATGTAAATTCTTCCACTCTCCCATCTCCTGGAGAAGTCCATTGGCAGTGATGTTAAAAAACAAAAAGCCCCAGAAACTGGACCCAAGAAGTTTAGCCAGTTTAGAAGCAGGTGTGGCCAGACTGATTGGCCAGAGGAAGAGGGCCAAAAACCAAGTGGTCTCACTGGTCACATCTGATGACCAAAAAGGTGTTAGGCACTGCAGGAGCATCCCTGCCTGTGGATCCCCAGCCCCTTGGGGAGTGAGGACAGACACCCTGGCTGGTGTCTGCTGCTGCAGCTGTACTGCAGGGTGGCTGTTTGTTTTGATGATTATCGTCCTGCATTAATGAACACAAGTGCTTCCTTCAGTATTTTATTTACTGATCTTTCAGAATAACATTCATAGTTTTGAAAAATATAATTCCTCTTATAAAAGTCAGCTTTTTAAACTACCCACATATTTCAACATAGTATTGGAAAATATCCATATAATGAAAACGTTGTGTTTGAAAGCTTATAACCACCACAACTTTGGTGAAAGAAGAGCAGCTAGGTATTTTTGGCCTGGCAATTGCTTTCATGGGAGTGTCTTGCAATTCTGTGTGTCAGATTTGCAGTGTGACAGTACCTTTACAAGCAAGGTGCTCCTGCCAGAATGGTGAAGGGACTTATCTCCAACGAACACAGTTTCTACTTGTTCATATTGGAGGACTGACAGCAAAACAAAGCAAGAAATATTTTCTTTCCCCATTCTTTCTCCTTCTAATTTAAACAGGAGGAAGCCGTCTTAAAAAGACTTCACTTCAATGTGAGATGGGAAATTGCTTAAATGACTACTTTGAGGAAAAAGAACAAAATAACAGAGAAAGGACACCAGGGAAAAATGGTGCAGAAAGCAAGCAACATTTTCTTTTTGCTCTTGGTGTAATGGGCAAATTACACACATGTGTGCTGTTTGTAGGGCTGCTGGAGATAGCTCCATGCAGCCAGGCTGGTAATCTCACCCTGTGGAGAGGTGGTTTTGGAAGGAGGCCTGGTGCCACAGAGGCAGGGTCACCTACTCCTCCATGACACTTGAAAGGGGCTGCAGCAACCCAGAAATGCAGGACAAACTAAAAAGATCTTTCTAGAGTGCTTTATAGGACTCCTTCCCACTCTGAGGAGGCTGTGTCTTCGAGGTGACAGACATTCCCCTACAATAATGTGGGCTTATGGATAGCTACTCAAGAGCTGCAGGACAGCAGAGGACTGCAGCTGCCCTTAGGGCTCCTCTCTCCAGAGATGCCACAACTCTGCTGGTGCCTGAGTCCTTCTGGCAGCAGTGGGAGTGAGCAGCAGCAGCAGCACCCTGGCTGCTCGTCGGTGGCCCTTGCTGGGGCGTGAGGAGGTCGGTTCAGCTGGCTGTCACCACGGTTAACCTGGGCCAGGGAGAGCTGGGAGGCACCTGGGCTCCATGTCAGGAAGCCAATCCTGCAGGACCAGGAGCCATTTCCCTCTGGTGCATGCCCTGGTTTGGGTGGACACCAGATGGTGCCAAAGGCTGGAGGGGTTGAGGGTGGGTCAGATGCTCAGTCATGTGAAATTGCTGCCAGCCCCACACCCTCCTGCCTCCCCCGCTTTCCTCACCAATGTGTCACCCTGCAGAGGCTTCTCTGCCTGCCCACACCCAGGAACCACAGAGAGCCGTGCAATGGCTCCCTTGCAGCACGGAATTCATGATTCAGCTGGGAACTGGGAGTTCACCGGGATAAGGACTGAAGTGACAAGGGCCTGTTTTGGCAAGAGTGGTATTTAACAGCTGTCAAGTGTACTGTCTTGGAGTAGGAAAAGCTATTTTTGTTAAGCCATTACAAAAACTGAAAACGATTCAGCACTAATGCCTACATTTCACTTCACTCTCAGTGGAAGATACAGGAAAAAACTGAGCTCTCAGCTTTCTGTTTAAATGGGCAAGTTTCCCTAGGAAAAATCTCTGGCTGGCTAATAGCTAATACAGAAATTACTCCACTTTCTCCCAGCTGTTCTCCAGCTCTCCTTTCTAGTTAGATATACAAGGGGAATCAAGGAATATCCAGCTACAAAATGATTGCTTAAACTTGTTGTACTTCAGGATTACAGCCTTGTCTGAAAGAGATATTGCAGAAAAATTTTGGTTCTGGCAAAAGAAATAAGCACCAACTCATTGAGGAGTGCACCAACTCACCTGCTTCCAGAGGATGGAAGTATTATTTCAATTAAATTAAAATTGGGGATTTTTTTCCCTTTATAAAACAATTCAGCTAATCAAAGCTAAGAAATACAGGAAAACTCAGTCTGAAAAAATACACAAATATACCTTTACAGTTAATTATCCTTGATTCTCTCCAGGGCAGTAGGCTTCCCTGTGGTCTTACCATCATTAGACAAACTCAACAAAACCCACAATGCCCATGTCAGGGACAGTGATGTTGAGTGCTGCAGAGATGGTGTACCAGGTGTCAGACAACCTTGGACAGGTGTCTCAGGTTGTACAAGTGGACAGAGAAGAGCAGTTCCATAAAAGCCCCCTCTGCTCATGGCCTCGGCATGAACATAAATGCTAACTGCAGAGGTGTTGTAGAACACACACCTGAGGATACACAGCAAATTCAAACAAAAGAGCCAGGGAAAGAGTGAAGAGGCTGCAAAAATAAAGTGGATCTTGAAATAAAATGAGTGGTTGGAGTAGTGGGTATCAAGGCTACCACAGCATAAGGGATCATGAAAGAAAAAAATGTATGTGGTGGTTTGTGTTGGGGTAGTGGCATAAGGCATACATTGGTAAAGCAAAAGACCTGAAATTATTTTAAAATAGAAAACATGTCCTTGGAGGGCCTGTAAATCCTCCAGCGAGCAGGGCTTGCTCTGTTCACTGCCATGAGACACTCTACCAGCTCCCCTGGAGAAAATCTTTATCAAGTAGGTGATTTTCAGTGTGACCTTCAACTGAAGTGTGTTAACCCTGGCCCAGAAGTGGTTTCTTTCAGTTTCTGGAAGTGCTGCAATGGGAAAGTCATTGAAGTAGTCATAAGCACTCAGAAAACCCCATCAGGGGACCTGGCATCACCAGGCTGCACCAGGACATGGAAAACAGATTTTATTTCCGGATCTGAGAGTAAACTGAAGTGTTACATTGAAGAAGGCATTCCACCCATCTCTGCTTCATTTTCACCATATATAAAATGAGCATAATTAACATTTCTGTGTTGTGCTTTCTGTTCTACTAATAAAAATAATAAATATGAGTCCAGAATTAATTATCATTGTTACTATTAAATAGGAAATTATTAGACAGCAGGCCAGATCATTCAGTGCTTTATACCAAAGGTCCTGACTGTCTTTCCCATGTGCTACATGCTTGTGATGTTGCAGAAATCCTGCTCTTCCTGTCAGTGTGGCCACAGGGCTCATGGACCCGCTGCCTGTGAGCTGGAAGCCACCACCCCAAGGTGGTCACATCAGACAGGGGATCTCTCAAGGAATGTGCCATTGTTGGTCACTTTGGACAGAGGAAGAGAAAAGCTGGTGTGTAGGGAACAGCCTCAAGCCTTAATGAAGGGCCAACATCTAACGAGCTCTACTCAACCCACTGATTGCAGGGACAGAGCAATAATGTGTTCTGGTGTCCTCCCTGCTGATAGGATTTCTGTATCATCCCTTTAGCACAAAAACCCTTCCTCACAAATCAGCATCCATTGTCACCTACAAGCTACCTTAGATACAGTTGTATTATTTTATGAAGGACTTATGAGGACAATCACAAACTGAAGTAACATAACTGACCTGACTCTGCTCTCAGCTGGGATTCAGCCTGAGGCTGCTGCATTATATGAGCTTGGGTTATCTGAAAAGAAAATGCCTTTGACAGCTGGGATGGATTTGAAAGGCCCTTCAATAGATGCAGCTCAATGGAAATGTGAAAGAGAGTCCTTCACCTTCTTCACCTCTGTGGACTCTGCCTTAGAGACAGGCAGCCACGCTCCCTGCAAAGGATCACTGTGCCTATCAATATTTGGGGCTGGCTCTCAACTCATTGACCCACCCTTTTCTGTCTGTGCTGCTCTTTACAGCCCTCACCCAAACCATCTGCCCTGTCTCCATATCTCAGTGCCTGCAATGAGCATGTTCATGCTCTGCACCACGTGGATCTTCTAAAATGAATTGTCCTGTAGTACAGCTTCACTCTCCATATTGTCCCCACTTATTCCAGGAGCTGTGATCTCTTTACACAAACACACATTAAGCCTTAAGGTTTGTCTTTGAGAAAGGCACACATAACAGACTTGTGCACAACAATGTAATTTGCTGAGCAGTTATTATCCTTCATAAGCATTGCTTTATGTTTCAGGTTCAATGCTAATTACACACACAAGGAAATAACTGGAAGAGCAAAGGCTCAGACATACCAGATCCATACTATGGGAATGCCTTTTCCCAGACTTGTGCTCAGCAGATGTTTCATTGGTGGAGATTTTCTTAGCAAAGATAGAAGCATCACTGGTTGGGAACCTTCATTGCCTTCATGACTCTTCTCCAGTAGGTTGTTTGATTTCCTTTTAACTTTACCTCAATAGATATGTTTTTAAAACAAAACAACCCACTATCCCATGGATCAGTGATGAGTAACATGGGGAAAAATAGCAACATATAATTGCAGACAATGATGGTTTTGTTTGCCTCTTAAAGAAATTCTCTGCTATTGGAGAACTGTGTAAAAGCAAAAGCTGAGACACAGCTGATGGGAAGTCAGTATGGGATGAACTGGTAGTAAAATTAATGGGGAAAAAGTTCAATAGAAACACAGGAATCTCTGTCAAAGCCAGGCCAGGAAGAAAAAAAAATCAGCAGTTCTTTGACAGTGGTGTTGTCTTATATTAACATATATAATCCATTATTACTTTGGAAGCAAAATGAATATACAAACAGGTTGAAGTTTCTCCTTGCCCACATGAACACAAGTGGTAGGACCCAAGACAGCAGGGCTGTGCATGCTGTGTCCCATGGCAGTGCTGTGGGCCTGGAGCTGGGAGGGCCAGCCCACAGGAGGTCCCTGCTGCAGCAGGGGCTCAGCTCTGTGCTCTGCTGCTGCCTGTGGGTCAGGCTCAGCCAAGCCCCCTTTCCCCAGGGGTGGATGTTAAACCCCAGTAGTCAACAGACCACAAGCTGGTAAAGCCAAATCCTCCTCACCTCATCATGCAAGTGAAGGGGATGCTCTGGTTCCCAGCTGCTCATCCTCCACCTCTCACTTCCAGCCCAGGTAACTAAAATGAGCCCATCTGACAATGTGTGTCTGTACATCACATTTTATCCATTTAAATGGGAAAACCTAATAGACATCAGAGATAGGTTTTCAAGGGTGAAGTTAAGGACTGAGGGGACAGGTCTACAAGGGACAGGGCTGGAGGAGGCAGGATGTAGGGAAATAAGGCTGGGGGGGGACAGGACTGGCAGGGACAGGGCTAGCTTTCCAGGCTGGGAAAGCACATATCTTTCAGCTGGATCTGTGCTGTTTGCTCTGAAGTGCCTGAAGCTGCCTGGATAGATGGGGTGTCAGCAATCTCTCCAGGTGTTCATTCCAAATATGTGAACCATCCACTTACAGAGAATTTATTGTCTTTTTTTTGTTCTCCCTCCTGCTCTGCACATTTCTCAGCTGCTTTGCAGAGGTGGCAATTCCAATCCCACATGTAGGCACTGGATGTTTGCCTGGAGGCTGGACTAAGGTGTAGGCAGGTACTCCTGGTTGGGAAAGAAGACAACTTCTCTTCCTTCCCTTAGCTGACACAGGAATGGGAAGCATTCTGGGGACCCAACAGAGAACTAGATACAGCTGCACAGCAAGAAAGGATTTCTCTGAATTTTCAGAAGTAATAAATAGTCCCAAGAGCTGATGAGGGGAAGGAAAATGAGACCCTCTTGTTTTGGTCTCAGCTGGTCTACCTGCTTGCTTCTTGTTCACAGTGTCCTGGAGAAAGGCCTAGGAGAGAGCAGGCATTTTTGGATGAGGTTGAAGTATGCATAAATGGTGCAGGCAAAGGGTGTACAGAAGAAAGGCTCTCAGGCTCTCCAGGAAGAACACCTGGAGCAGAGTGATAGGGGAAATAACAGTCCAGGGAGAGCAGGGCAGGAGTGACACATCACCAGTGCCCAGCAGCTCCTGTACCTGTCCCGGGGGGCAGGAGCAGTGGTCAGAACCACCACTGGTGTCACTGCAGCTGCAGAGCTTTCCTATCATGGAAAGCCAGATATGCACCTGCTGTGCCAGCAGGAAGATGGTGTTTCCCTGCAGAAACCATCTTTCCCAGGTACTAATCTCTGCTCAGGGCTCACCCAGCCATCCAAGAAGCTTTCCCTTTAGTGAGACTATTCTCTCTGAGAGAGGAGGAAACTCCCTCCTGGCCTTGGCTCAATAGTTTCTCCCTTTTTATTTCCTGCCTTCAGTGCATCCCAGTGTTTGGGTGAGGCAGGGGGGTAGAATAGCAGAGCTGTCTTGCAAGGGATGAGGAGATGTGCCAAGCCCCGGGAGCAGGTCATGCTTATTTAGGTGTCAGCATCACTGCAAACATGGGGCTGCTAAACAGACCCTGGAGCTCTCCACACAATGAAAACAACCCCTGAAAAGACAGCAATGCCACACCCCTGTCAAGGGCAGGGAGCTCACTCCCCAGCTGAGGCTGCTGGGCTAGTGGGATGTGGTGGGATCTTGTGAATCATAGTAGCAGCCACTGCAGGAAGGGCTTGGGAAGCTGTGAAGCACAGAGGAAGCATGATGGGTATAACTGCAAGGAATGATAGCTATTTTTTGTATAACAACATTTGAGGTTCTCAGAGTGGTTTTGGAGTTGGTCAGAGATGAATTCAGAAGGCTGGGATCACTGCCTGCTTGGGTGGTTCTCCTCTGACTAAGCACAGATATTATTTAAACTTATCCTTTAGGCTCCCTTTGAAGCCAACACAGAGAAAAGAAGCAGTTTAGGAGTGCAATTCTCCTTCTAAAGGAGAGGTCTAAAACAGGTGACAAAAATGTATCCTCAAAGTCCCTGTTTCTCTCAACTGAGTATAAAGAACCTGTGCTGACTTGCTCTGCTGGAGACATCCTCACTGCAGCTACCCAAAGGAAGGCAAGGTGAACTCCACTGTAAATGAATATAAAGAGAATAAAAATATAATCAGAGAGCTCATCAATCTGGAACACAAAGGGCAGCAAAATCTAGAGCTGAATGTCAGAGGATGGGAGTTGTAGATCAAAGGGAATGTGTTTTAGGAATGGCATTAACCAAACATGGGAGAGGTTTAGCCTAGACTGGGATGGATTTTCAAACCCCAGAAATTTTCCTACAATGCATTTTTAAACAGAAATATTCTAGTTCAAAGGAAAATTAATTCAGGGAACCTCTCGCCTGAGCTGCCTGGGAAGTCAGAGCAAATGTGTATAAGAGTGTCTTCTGATTCTGTGTTTGGCAAATCTAAATGGTAAACTGAAGACAGGTTTCACCAGCTTTAGTACATTTTAAAATTTGCAAGTTGCTGCAATACAGTGATGAGAACTGGATCTGATGGGCATTAGTAATGCTGAGCTCACCAGGGCTCCATTTGCTGTATCTGCCACTCCTTCACCAGGGCTGCTGGAAAGAAAAAAAAACACTTCTTTGCTTGGACTGTCCAAAGCTGCATCAGGAAAGCAATTATTTTGAAAGGGAAATGACTGAAATCATTCAGGGTTTTGGTCCACAGAACAAAAATGGACACAATTGAAACTGGAATGTTGTGGAAAGACTGGGGAAGGCTTATTTTCTTGACTGAGTCACCCCCACCTTTTTCCCATGTAGGTACTTACTGTTCGCTCAGACACAAAAATGGCACAGAGCTGTACTTGGAAAAAAGGGCTGAAATCAACTTCAAAGAAAGTCAGACAAGCATATTTTCCCAGGCCAAACAAATGCATTGTTTAGGAAAGGCTGAAGTGAAAAAGGGGCTTGAGCCAGGGCAGCAGTGAAGTGCAAGGTCCCACAGCTCTGGCCACGTTTGGCTGGTCCCTGCCACAGCAGGGCTCTGTGCAGTGCCCTGTGCTGCTGCCACATCACATAGCTTAGCTTTCCTAGAGGCATTTGGAGAAACAAACTGCTGGCTCTGACATGACCTGTCTTCATCTCACAGTTTTCTTGCTTTAAAGAAGAAAAAGAGAAGGGTTTATGGCAGCATGGACATCCCGCTCTTTTAACCCTTCATTTTATCAACCTGTGTATGTTGTGATTTTCTCTTTCTTCTTAGATAGGGATGGAATTCCTCTTCCATGTGGAAAGGCTTTGAGAACTGGGGTTGTTCAGCTGGGGAAGGCTCCAAGAAGATCTTATTGTGGTGTTTCAGTACTTGAAGGGGGTCTATAAGAAAGATGGGGACGCATTTAAGCAGGGCCTGTTGCAGTAGGACAAGGGGCAGTGTTTTTAAACATTGGAAATGAGGAAATTTTTTATTAGGAGGTTGGTGAAACACTGGAACAAGCCGTCCAGAGGGGTGGTAGATTTCCTAACCCTGGAGACATTCAAGACCAGGTTGGACAGAGTGGTGAGCAACCTGATAAACTTGAAGATGTCCTTGCTCAGAGGGGTTGGACTAGGTGACCTTTAAAGGTACCTTCCTACCCAAACCATACTATGATTCTGCCTTTTGAAATATTTTTTTTGTTTTCCTGAGAAACGCATTTCACAAATGCTTTTTTTTTAATATGCATGCACTTGTGTATATAAATAGACATACCTATGGCATGGTATCTCCTGCTTGAATACACTCTCTGGGGCAGGAGGGACTCCTCAGATCCTTTGGGAAGACTCCTGAGCTTCCTTGTATACAGGGAGATACCACAGCAGTGTAGTAGCATGTGTTGTTCACTTGATGGCCAACTGGGAAACCATGAGGCCACCACACCTGAATGCTACATAACCCTTCCTCATGCACATGGTCACTTTTTGCTGCCCCACCCCTTCTGGCTGTCAGCATTTTTCCTCCCAGGTTTCTCTGTGTGTCCCTCAGTGACACCCTCAAAATGGCACAGCTTCCCCTGCAGACCTGCATTCTGTCCCTAATGTCTAATCACTCTGCCTAATCCCCCACATGCAAATTCTTCAGTCACTGCAGATTGCATTGTTATTTTGAGTAACTGAAGCTGGATATTAAAAAGATCTGTTTAATCTTTAAGTCTCATCCCTTTTTCATATGTAAAGATCAAATCCCTTTTGAGAGGCCACACTAAATATTTAATGTTATATTACACTTGATCTTCTCCAGAAGCCTCTCAGAAGGTATTTGTGAAATCCTAGGCTTAATTAATAGTTGCTCTTCTTAAATTTTCCTTTTTCTCTTTTACATTTTCTTTACTTTTTCTTTTACTTCCCTGTAAGAAAGAGCAAGTCACTTCTTGAAAGGAAACAAAGAAGGGGAAGCATCCTGGTGTATGAAGGATGGGAATACCCCCCAGGGCATCTTGGCCATAGCAGAGGTGCTGTTGCTCATCACCCTCTTGTGAGCTCTGTGACGTGCTGCCTGGAGCAACACTGGCACCCGGTGGGTGAGGGTCCCCAGCAGAGCCCCTGCCTGTGGGTGGCCATGGGACACCAAAAAGGTCAGCAAGGAGACTAAAAAATGGACTAACAGGACACAACAGGGTTCAGCCCCAGGCTGGAAAGCAGAGCACAGGTGAGGACGTGCTGGGAGTAGCGCTGTCCCAGAGATGGGACACAACCTCTGCTGCCTGCTGGGAGAGGGAGGCTTGTGCTAACCTCAGCCTCATTGCGCATCTTGCTGCTGCTTGGGCGTTCACTCCCTTGGAGAGATGGAGCAGAATCCCCACGCTGCTGCTCCTCCTGCTGCCGGGTGAGCCTGGGAAGAGGGGATGGCTTGGCTGGGACGCCGGGGAGAAGGGCTCTGCCGGGCAGCTGCAGGACACGCTGCCTGCTCCCTCCACAGTGCACACACTGTGCTGCTGCCAAGGGCCTGGAAAGCATTGCCACAATTGACAGTGAGGCTGGGATGCTGGAAAAATGCCTCAGAGCCCCTGTGCTGTGACACACATCAGTAAGAACTCCACTGCCAGCCTGTGAGATGCAGCTCCGCCATCCAAAGGTGCAAAGAGAGATGAAATAGTAGCTCACGGCTGTGTGCTTAGAGAACTGGTCTCACTAAAGAAGTCCTGAGTTTGACCAGCCTACATAAAAAATAAGATATCGACACAGGGACAACTTTATATTTGAATACTGTGAGTCTGGTCCCAGTTTTCTTGGTTTCTTCTTTCTTAAAGAAAAGAGGTGATTTTGCAGCAGGTTGCTGTTTCTTCATGGACTGCAGCCCCAGAAAACACAGAAGGATAACATGGAAGTTTTTGCTCTATGTTCTGTGCTGAGTGAACAAAAGCATAAAAATACTTTCTAACCCCTAATGAGAAACACAGCAATCCTCATAGTCAATGAACCATAGAGGTTATAGATGAGAAAGATACATAAAATTAGGTCAGGTTGAGCATCCCTGTGCCAGTGCCAGAAAACCTTATTGCTTAAAGGGGTAAAAAAAGCAGAGCAGGCATACATATTTTAAAATGCATAGAGGCTATGCAAGGGGTCTAAGTCACGCCTGAGCATCCTGGTCCTAGCCATCCTGCTGAAGTCTTTCAGTGTCTTTGGTCACAATCAGCTCAGGAGACACCAGCTTGCTGCAAACATTCATTTGACCTTAGCTAGTCACTTGCCCTTCTGATTTTTTCACTCAGGTCTGTGGAAGGGAGAATCACTTTCAGCATTGTGAGATGTTCCAGTCCTAATGTAGTAGTCTGAACTACTGTAGTAGTCTTAATCTGAACTACCTGAGTAGTTCAGACACCTGCTCTACTGACCAAGGTGGTAGGTGCAGATCAGCAAAACTGGAGCTTAATGTGAGGCAGGCTTGGGACATGGCTTCTCAGATTCTTGGATGTTTTAATATTTAACTCATGGTAACAGTTGGCTGAACTAGAGAAGCTCATCTTTGGGGAAGAAAATGCTTCCAGGGATTCTGTCCTCCGTGGCCCTGGAGAAGACAGGGATTTCAGGTTGTGGGCATAGGGAATAAAAAGGGAATTAATCCCTCACTGTTTCTCTCTGCTGTTTCAAGTGTTGCCGGAAGCAGGACTGGGAGTAAAACAAACATTTTCCAGCTCGCCAACCTCTTCACCTCAAACTCCAGGGTTTCACAGTTTCCAAGCCTATTAAATTCAGAAGGAAGTAGATTCCTTAATGCTCGTGCTCCTGTGACAGCCCAGTAGCCCTGCTGAAGGAGAGCAGAGAGAAGTTCAGCAGGGATCTTCTGGACCTGTGTGGTACCAAATTCAGGAGAGTGTTTTTGGGGCCCCACAGCAGCCTGCCTACAATCACCATCCCAACAGGCTTTAGAGGAACAAATTCAGAAAGCAGGATAGCTCACAGGTGTAGCACAACCCCAAATAGATGTGAGGAGGCATTTTTAGCCCTCCCAATCTCCTGATTCTGACAAGTTTTACGTAATTTTCAGATTTTGGGTTGTTTTTTTTAGGAAATAAGATCCCAGATGCTCTGAGAAATGACAAAGGAAGGAAAGGTCTGGGTGTATTACCCCGGTGTTGCTGCACTGTTGCACCAGGCTCAGAGCCAACAGCTTCCTTGCAGCTGTGTGGTAGAGAGAGAATTGATGCCTCCAGATGCAGAAGAGATGAATAGAGCAATTTGGGTGTGCTGCCTGCCTTTTCATGTGTACAGGGTATCTCTCTGCTCCTTGTGGGGCAAGGACACAGTGTTTAGGTGAGGAAATTTCTCTCCTAGCACTGAAAAGAACCTGTGCACCATTCCTGAGGCATGAACCAGTTGTTCTTCATGGCCCTGTGCTGTGAGATGCTGAAGGATGGGCCAAGCCCACCCCATGGCTCACAAATTCCCTCCTGACCTTCCTCCTGCACCACTACCTGATCAGTGTATCTAGAGTAAAGCCATGAAGAGAAGTCACAGGATTTTGTTCACAGGACACATTTTTAGAGGTTTCCTTCTACAGTCCTCTCCTTTTCTTCCACCTTCTATGTCTCCATTTGTTGGAAAAGCTTCAGACTGTCCCAGGATTATGCAATCCATGCACAGAGCTGGCAGATGCTTCTGGTGGTGGCAGTGCAACCTTCCTCCCCTCCCAGTGCTCTTGAGGGACATGTTTGCCACCTGCTCCCTCCAAAGTGCAGGTTTCCACACACAGCACTGGTGCTAATGAGAAACATCAGGATCCCTCCTGCAGAAATCGTAATTATCCCCTGCAACTGGGTGATGATTTTAGTACCTTCCCAGTGGGAAATGTGTCAGTGAAGAGCAGATCTAACAAGCAGTACAAAAAACAGCTGAGCCAATGTCCTCAGGTACTAATGGGGGAGAAATGCCAGATTTCCTCTTGTATAAGGAACTGTGGAGTAGCTGTGTAAAGCCCACTGTGGTCCCTAGTCATCCAGGGACAGCTTCAGAAAAGCATTCACCTGGACAGCTGTCTGTGCCTTCTCCTGCCTGGCTGTGGTGGGGCTCAGCACCCACCCATGGGCACACATGGCTTTATTCCAAAGGGTTCTCTTTGCTGCACCTCACCCACACTCAGTGCAAGGCAGAACAGAGAAGGGAGTGTGCCCTTGCAAGAGGCATCCCTGAGGACTAGTCTGTCCAGCACTGCACATTATAACATTATAACTCCATCAAATAAACAGAAGGAGTTGTTAGGCTCAAACTTGCCAATGACTGCCACTCTTACAGGAACAGAAATGTTAATGCCATACCAGTCTGGTACTCAAGGGTGAAAAAATGCAATTTTATTTCATATGACAACATACAAAAAGCCAAAATCAAAACAAACAGGCCAAAAAGAAATATGATGGAATGTAAAAAAAACCTTGCTGGCCTGTTTCCTTCAGATTTTAAACACATGCCTATCATGTGTATTTAGATACCTGCCCTGCGTGTATTTGAGATATTCCCAGTGCTAGCAGCTCATTAGCTGGGAAGCCAAGCTGACATGTGGCCAGGTGTGAGCTGTGATTTCCCAGGGCCATGTGGTGCCCAGATGCACAGGCAGCCTCCCACTGCCCTGCACACACACAGCGTGCTGGGACGGCTCCTGCCAGCCCTGCTCTCCATCACGGGGTGGTGACAGTCAGCACCAGCACTGCTGTCACCAAAAGGGCTCTGCTTACAGAGACTTGTGGCTTTGGGCAGCAGAGCTTGCTGTGCCTCATGTCTACTAAAGCAGACAGACTAGTACAGGGGTTTTTTCTGGTGCTAGGGCTAGGGTGCAAGGTACAATTGTCCTCCAGGCAGGAAAGACCACAGGAAGGTCACTTTGCAGGAGCAAAGCCCAGGTCTGGGTCTCTCTCTGGCTTCATTCCCAGCCAAGAGCCCCAGGGACAGAGTGATCACATGGACCTGCAGGAAGAAAAGGAAGGGACAGATCAGCCCAGCTGGTTTCCCCTGTCTGCACCACTTGTCAAGCAGCTCAGTGGTGTCCTCTGCTCTGATGGTGTCTCTGCTCTGGTCCTGCAAAGCACCTGGCTGCCACAGTCAAGTAGGGCCTTTGTGCTGTTAAAGGTGGAATTACTTCAGGATGCCTTGGTTAACAAAGGAAAACTAGCAGGAGGAGGCTTTTCCCATCTGGGAGGGAGCATGGGAGGAAGTGTGGTGGGTGACTCACACAATGCCAGCCCAACAATTGCAGGAACTTGCTGGAGGAAATGACTAAAATAGCCACGTGAGGCAGCCCTGGAGAGCAGGCTTCAGATAAATAACCAGAACATGAAACATGAACTGCATTAGGAGAGGGAAAGCAAGCAGGGAGGGGAAGAGAGGAGGTCTCAGAAGAGGATGGTGGAGGAAATGGCTGCCATCATCAGTGGCAAAGGACCCTCCATGGTGATGGCTTGAAGGTCAGCATCAGTGCCAAGGGTTGCAGAAGGACCCTGGACTTTCACAGATTCTCTAGAACAGGCATTGCAGCTCATCCTTGGTTCCTCTTGATCTGGACTAGGAAACAATTAGATGTGCCAAAAAAAAAAGCCAAGCAAAGGCTTTTTTCTCCCTCTTTCACTGTTGGAAAAACATGGCCAGAGGCAAGTTGTACCAGCCTGACTGCACCAGGAGGGAAGTATTTCCCATGTAACTGAGAAGGAAGGTGCAGCCCCCATCCCTCCCCTGGGCAGGGAGGCAGAGCTGCTGCCCTGGCACCAGGAGCCCGGAGAGCCCAGCTCTGTCACTGCATGTGCCCTGGCCCCAGCCTCAGGAGCACGAGTGGCTTTGTGCAAAGCACACAAGCCTTTGCAGAGCTTAGGTTAAAATGGGAACTCTAATAATCAATCTCCTTGCAGAGCAAGTAAACAGAGGGATGACACTGCACCAGCCTTGGTTTTCAAAGAGTTCTCCCTGTTGGCTATTACTGAGATGAATTTATTTCTTCATCATGGAAATTTCCTACACAAAATATATAGTTTAATAGCTTTGATCTCTCCACATGCAGTACTTGAAGCTGATTCCAAGTTTTATACAGTTAAATACTACCACATGCTTCAAGAACTCAGTTCAGCCTTCTCTATAAACTAGTGTAAATCAGAGTAAGAATGTGAGCAGCTTCTTGCCAAAATAGAGGGTGCGCCTCTGGCCCACGCTAAATTCCTTTCTTCATCTCTGCTCTGCTCACAGTTAACCTGCAGTGTAGCAGCCTGGATTTATGTGACACCCATTACACCCCACACAGGAGCACTGCAGCCTTCCAGCGACTCTGAGAAATGCAGACCAAAGATTAACAGTCCAAATCACCAAGTCAAGAAAGTATTTTTGATCCTGGTTAATCCCTCCAGCATCCTGGTTACATTTGTTTGTCAAAACACATGGAATCTTGGGAAAAAAATAGGAAAGAGGATGGAAATCATCTGCACGACATACAGGACAGTGAGCCTCTGGAAACTCATCCAGTCCTTCTCCATCTCACTATCCACAAGGCCATTTTAAGCACAGGGGTATCATTCATTAGCGTGACAGCCCAGTTCACTTCCAGAGCATCAAACATCCCTGTCTTTGTGGGGAAATGCATCCCTCAGCATCTTCATGAGGACAAAGCCGAGGGCTGGCGTGGGTAGCAGGGTCTCACTGCTTCTGAAGGCAGCCAGGCTGGTAAAAATCAGATTAAAGCAGAGCCCAGTTTGGCCTTTGAGTACTTGAAGATTTGTTTCTGAAGGATGCATGCTAGGGCTAAAATAAATAGCACACTTCCAGGAGGGCAAAGAGGGAGAGTTAAAAATCCTGCTGAAAGGGAAACTCCTGGGTAGCCTGGGGTGATAGACATGCAAACATGTGGGCAGCCAGGGGCTTAGACTGTGGCTTTACTGGGGATAAGAGCTTGTTCCGAAGTGGTTGATGCTTTCCATGGTACTTGGCTGCTGCAGACAGGAGAGTACCGTGCTGTGATGTGTAGTGCAAAGCTTTTCCTCCATCCAAAGATTTTCCTCCATCCAAACATCCCCATAAAGCCTGGTTAGCATCAGGACCAGTGCACACGGAGCATGGCTGATGCTGAAAATCAAGTGATTTTTGGAAAACTCTCTTTTTCTTTGCTTTGGGTGAAGCACTGCTGTTCTGGAATTTACAGCATAGGAGACCACACTTTCCCAAGGCAAACACAAAACACAAACCCATTGGAAACAAGATATCAGGACCTCATGTGCTCACCAAAGGGCTGGTTTTCACATGGGTGTGTTTTCCTCCTGCAGTGTCCAAGGGCTGTGGGGGATCAGAGCCCTGTGCTGCGGTCCCTTGATGTTGGTGGCAGCTGTGGGGGCAGGGCTCAGCTTTCAGGACTGATCATTGCCCTGCTGCACTCAGAAGGTGACCCAGTAAGATTTGCAGACATTTCTCTAGACATGTCCCAGTTTGGGTCTGGATACCACCATTTTGAACCACTGAGAAGTGGGATTTTTGCTGTTCTGTCCTGTGCAGAGGCCTGGAGCACTGGAGGAGCTTGTCCCTGCCCTGGACCAATGACAGGAAAAGCAAGCACCTCAAGAGGAGAGGAGGACATGGATTGATTGATTTGATTTCAGTCTGTGCTGCTTGCACACACTGAGGGCTCTTTGCAGCTGTCTGAAAAATCCACTTGATTAGAAAATACAGAAACAATTAAGCACTTTCTGCTGTTTACTTTTGCAATAGGAACAATTGATCCTTCTTCCTTTGGACTTCCACCTCTAACCCTAATTCCTTGCTCTGCACACAGCCAAGCACAGTTCAGACAGGGAGAACAGTAAGAGAGATTAAGATTCTGGACTTCAGTTAGAAACATAAATCAGCTTTGAAATAGTCACATTTTTTGGCCTAACTAAAGGAAGTCATCTGTACAAAACAGGCTATGGCCACTTTCTTTGTCATAGCTAGAAATATGCCAACTTCCTGGCTGCTGAAAAATACTTCTTTTTGTTGTTTTTTTCATGACAGTGGGATCATGTAGCTGGCAATGCTTGAAGAGAGTCTTAGATCAGGAGGAAGAAAGAGGCACTACAAAGGCACTGCTGTGGCAGTGGCTGACAGCATGGCCAGGCACAGAACCCCTTGGTGATGCACCAAGAAAGGAGCTGAGTGGAGGATATAGCACAGGGTCCTGGTCTGTAAATGGAGCACAATGGAAGGAGAAAAAATGCCCCACGATGCCCCTGTTCCATGGGGCATTTATTTTCATGGCTTTATTCTGTATTTGCCTCACTGGGGATGACACATTTCCCAACACTGTGTTACTGGTGGATTTTCAGGAGTTGGTGACTTCCAACTCATCCCTTGTTAGCTGGCAGGTAGGTCCTGGCATGTCCTGGGACAGGGACATAGGCTCATTACCACATCAGCAGAGCCAGCCCCTGTTATAAGACCTGCCTGGGAGTCTCAGTGGAAGTTCCAGCATGGGAGGTCCAGCATGGACCCCCTGTGCCCTGGGGCTGCACAGCTGCTGGCACAGCTAGCCCAGCATCTCACCTCACTTGCCAGCAGAAAGTTACAATACTTCTGAGAATGGGTAAGGAAAGTAACCTATTTGCTCTGCTTGAACATATATTAAACAGATGCAGCTTTCCCCCTTTGGCTTGTTGCTTCTTAACCCAAATAATGTCACTGATTTAGTTTATGCTACAGCCCTCTAAAAGCTGAAGTGGACAGTGGGAATGACCATGACTTCTGCTGGAACAAAAAAATTCAGCACCAAGACTCCACCTCATGCATGACAACGACCAAGAGAGACACTAGAACAGCCTTTGGGACAATTACTTTGTGTGTGAGAGGCAATAATATATTTTCTTTTTCCAGTGAAGTGAAGTGAAGTTACAAAGTTATAATTTAAATACTTCAGGACCACAGCAATGAGAGGGGAAGTGCATTGGGGTATAAAACATATGAAATGTCTCATGGCAAAGAATAGCTGAGAAATGTGCAGGAATAACAGAACTTCAGCTTCACATCTGTTCTTAAATATGTAAAACGGCTAAAACTCCACTGGCAAATCTGGACAAGCTGGACTTTGTAGTAAAACTATTTTCTCTCTGTAACCAGCTACAGAAACTTCAAAGCAAAATGTACTGTTCTTCTCTTTGGTGTCCCACTGTCCTTTTGGTGCTTAGTGTCCCTCATGATACTGATGCAAGATGAGAGGTCTTGAAGAGAGTCTTAGATCAGGATGCTCTAAAAGCTCTCTTCTCTGAAGAGGGAGCATCTCCTGCAAACTCAGTGGCTACACAGCTCAGTGGCTTTGAAGACAGGGAAATGCCATCTTTTTTTCTGAAGCCTGGAATACAACCACCTTCCCCCTGGCCATGTCAACGTGGCTGCTGCCAGCTGAGGCGAAGGCTCTGTAACCAGAACTCAGAGAGGTGGGGACGCTGCTTTGTGCTGCCAGCACTGACATCCCCTGTGGTGGGTTACCTCAGCCAGGACACAGCGTGCTGACAGCGCTGCTCTGCTGCCTCTGCTCACCTTGCAGCAGCAGGTGCTGCTCTCCTGGCATCTCTCTGGTAGCAGAAACCTGCACAGGCACATGGGCTGTCCACAGCATCCTCCACAAACTGCTCAAACACGCACAGACTCTTTGATTTCGCAGCTTTTTGTGGGCTGCTATGTTTTTATTGAATTTCTGAATGGTAATGATTTGTCACTGGGCTCCAGAAAAATGTTGTAGGGTTATGGGTGTGATCATAGTTTGTGCTGCATCATTAGGTGAGTGAAAGTATTGCACAGGGAGAAGATCAGGGAGGGCAGAACCAGGGTGATGTGAATTACCAGGGGGCAGAGTTACCAGGGCATTTAGAGTGCGACACAGATCTGAAGACAGATCATGGAGTAAACACAGTATGACCTGGTTCCTGGTGCAGTTAGGTAAGGTGTCCACTCTGACCTTCCCTCCCCTCCCCAAAGCAAATGACCAATCTTTACATCTACTTGGAGAAATACAGATAAATATACAGATATATATGTCTATGGATACACATAAATATTCTGCTGGTCCAGTGAGGATCTTCAGGGACAAAAGCCTCCCAGAACAGGGTTGCAGGAAGCAGCATGTAGCACCATGTCTCTACCCTTCCATCTCCAATATCCACCATGGAAAAGGACAGCAGTCGTGCAAGTGTCACTGCTCATCAGCATCCCAGCATGGGAGAGACACAAAGAGCACCAGAATTCACTCTAATCATCTCCATCCATTGAGTGTGGTTGCAGAAAGTCAGATGTGATCAACCTCAGAGCACAAGCGATTGCTGCAGTGCTTCCCTTTTGTCACGTCAGAGGCAAAACAGAGGCTGTGTGGATCCAGTCTGTTCCTCTGGAAGCAGTGCCACAGATCAGTCTGGCTCAGCATGGTGAGGCTCCTCCAGTAGCAGGCAGCTAAATATTTAATTTGGTTCTACCCTGTCAGTGTCCTCCACAGAAGCTTCTGGTGACTCATTTAGCAGGTGTTGTGCAGGGTGTGCCTTGGCAATGGGTTTATCCCACTGGGTCCTGTAGAAATCACTCCCTGGTCATATGCAGATTAATAGAGAAGGACACCAGCTAATCAATTTTTTGTTACATGCACAAAATGAAAGTGCTTTATGGGATGCATCTCATTTGCTAACCGAGCCTGTGGGTAGGATTTCTCTCCCTCCAAGTTCATGCACTAGAACATGGAATTGAAATATTTTCAGAAGAATCCCAGACTGGCAGGGGCATGGGCTTAAAGTCAGAGACTGTCAGTTCTGTCTGTTTAGGGGTTCAGTGTGCCCATACTTGGCTTTAGATATCTGGTTTATGCCAAATGCAACCTGCTCTGGGCTTGCAAACACGATCTGGGTGTGAAGGAATAAGCTGGAGATGAAGCCTGGCTCTCCACACTTGCTGTAAACAGATCTCCCAGGGTGGGAGTGTAAGTTGCTACATTTTTTTCTCCTTTTATTTTTTATCCTGTAGCATGGGTAATGTTTTCTTGGCTAGAAGATCTTCTCAGCTAGCAGCATCCAAAATCCAACTGTCACACCATGGTGGAAACTACAGAAGGATCCTGTCTCACTGAAAGAACTAAGAAGGAAAAAAGTATCCACATGGAGCAAGAGGCAGGTTTTGGCATCCAGACCAGACAGGAAGATGGGGAGCAGGCAGGGGCCAAGGCGGGTTGCTGGGGTGATGTGGGCACATACTCAAAGAAATGGAGCAGGGCTCATCCTTTCTACAAGTCAGCTGAGGGGCTCTGCAGATGGACAGGCAAAGGCCAGGCCAATATTTCTGAAAAGGCTGCAGTGGTGTATTAATGCAGAGAGCGTTCTTCTGCTTGAGGAGGCAAACATAAAAGACAGACAGGCACTTTGATAAAAAACCTGCCATTTCACAGCATGCCTGCTCTCTGGAAGTGTGAGGACCAGCACGCTTGACACCAACCACAGGGAACCCTTCCCCAAGCCTGTCCAAGGCTTGTCAGAGCACAGTCAACTCAGGCCAGGCTCACAGTGGTGGGGCAGGTGGGCTGCCATGCCATGCTGTGCCATCCCATGCATGGGGCAGCTGGGAGAGGGTCCCCAGGGAGCAGCTCCACAGCCTGCACCACCTCTGATAGATGTACAGCGCTGCTCTCGCCTGCCATTAGCACATTTAACTTCATTAATCTTTCAGGAAAATTCTGCAGAATTCTAAAACACACCCTGGGTGGCAACGTAAATTTGTATGTTTGAACAGAGTCTTTTCACCTTTTCACTGTGAGGATGCAGCAACAGTACTGCTTGCTGGGGATTTGATGAAGTCAGCGTTGGGGACAGGATGAGGCAAATGGAAAATCTTCACCAGAGCTCGCCTCCTCTGCAAAATGAAGCTGCAATTTTCAAGCATCCACCACAAGGGTTTAAGCATGCAACTCTTGTGCCCCTCAGAGCAGTGAATGTGAGTCCATGGACATGCTGCACTGCTGGTGTTCTCTCACAGGTGCTGAGGGAGGAGGAGGATTTAGAAATAAGGTGGTGGAGGTGAGTGGGAGGAAAAGGGAGGGAAGGAAGGTAGATATAGAGGTTATAATTACATGAAAACCTGCTGTTGAGGTAATTTTTTTTCTGGGGAATACTGCAGAACTCAACAGGGAAAAAACCACAACATGCTGTGAGCACTTCAGAGAATTAAGAGAAAATTGCATCCTGACTGTACAATGCTATAATTACCCTGAGATCAGAGCAAGAAAGACTTGCTTTCAGTGGTCATGTTAGGGAACATTTGAACAAAGTGGACGTATGCAGGCCCATGAGACTTCCTGGGATGTACCCATGAGTGCTGAGGGGCTAGCCAATGTCATTGCAAGGTCACTCTGTAACCTTGGCAATCAGGAGAGATACCTGAAGAGTGGAAGAAAGAAAATAGTTCTTCTCTTTCAGGAGAGCCAAAAATAAGATCTGGGAAACCGGCAAAGAAGACCAATGGTGTCATGGGCTGCATGAGACAAAGCTTTGCCAGCAGATCCCCTCTCATGCCTGGGGTGCTTTGTCCAGTTCAGGGTTCACCAGCACCAGAAGGACATGGACACATTGGAGAGAGTCCAGTGAAGGATCATGAAGTCGATAACAGGACTGGAGCCATCTCTTATAGAGGGGGAAGCTGAGAGAGCTGGGACCAGTCAGCCTGAGAAGGCTCAGGGAGGATCTCACCCTTACGTATAAATATCTAAAGAAAGGATTTACAGGAGATGGAGGCAAGTTCTTTTCAGTGATGCCCAGTGATAGGATAAGAGGCAATGAGCAGAAGCTGAAATGCAAAAAATGTATTTAAACACAAGAAAAACATGCTCTAATGTAAGGGTGGTCAAGCACTGCAGCAGGCTGCCCAGAGAGGTAAATGGAAAAAACTGCCTCCACCCTTGGAGACATTCAACATCAACTGGGCATGGCCCTGGGCAATCTGTTCTAGCTGACCTGCTCTGAGCAGGAGTTGGACAAGATGATCTCAAGAGGTCCCCACCAGTCTTATCCAGCCTTATCAGTCTGTGATTCTAATGTTACCTGGCTTCAATTTGTCATGATTTTTATCTCTTCATTCAGTGATTGATAGAACAACTTTTTTTAGTGGATTACAGTTTTTTGTTGGTAAGAAGCATGTGATAAACCAGACTTTGTCAGCTCTCAGCCCAAACAGAAAAGTCTACAGCTCTTCACAGGGATTAAACACTGCAGCTACTACGTGTAAACAACATGTCTTGAAAGAATTACCCTGGAATAATAAGAAATTAGTAGGAAAATGTCACAGAACAAATAGAACTATTATTCTTACATGTTCATTCTTACAGGTTGATGCTTACAGAACTGTGAACAAACCTTCTGGGAAGACTCTTTTTCAAATTCAATTTCCTTACCAAAAAGATTCAATTAAGGCAAACCCAGGACATGGAGAAATCCATGGAGGGATGGGAAAGATTTCCCAGTTCACCTGGGGTGTCAGCAAAGCCCTTTCTAGTCAATGGCCTCATGCTCCACCCTCAGAAGAGAAGTCCAAGCAGGTTGGTTCAGAGCTTGCAAGGAGTGCTGTGGTGCTCAGACGTGTCATCCTGCAGAAGCAGATATTTCATGCTAAAAATATGTATTTTTAGCACAGCAGCTTGCAGCCTCATGCTGAGAGAAAGAAGCTGAGCCAAGGGAGGGAGGGCTGATGCTGCAAGGTCTGTGGCAGGCAGAACAGATGCATAATTTCATGCTGAAAGAAATCACCTCCTTATACAAGCTGCCTCCTTTATCCCTCCCACCACTCTTGGTGGCATTTTTCTTTCTAGAAAGTGAGCCTACCACATAGAAAAAGTAGTTTATCTTCTCCTTTTAGGAGGTGTTTTTGCTGGCAGAGCCAGAGATCTTCTTTGCTTTTCATAGTTTCCAGCACTTGTGGTGGAACGTTTCTAAACACGCTCAAGTGGAGCCCATCAGCTCCGTGATTGCATGGCTGGGAGCAAATGCCTGGTGAGAAGGGCTCAGCTTTGTCACCCCTTGCAGCTCTGCTGGTGCAGGGCCATGTACCCCGAGAGCAGGACAACCTGCACCCTGTGGTGCCACGTGGAACTCCAAGAGCAGCGATGGGGAGGCTTGGCTGTGGTTCAGCTAAGCAGTAAATGTTTTTTGACAAGGAACAGCAGTGTGAAGTTTAGTCTTCTGTGCTGCACTGAAGTCATCCAAAATTATGATCTACAGCACCACTCCACCCACTGAGTTGCTACTCCTGGGAGCAGACCACCCAGACTCTCTCTCTCAGTGCTTTACAGGCTACTGCAAGGCCATGTCCATGTTGTCCCTACACACTGTGGGATGGAGAGCTTTCCAACAGACCATTCACCATCACCCAGAACTGGTTATGTTTAAACTCCATACAGATGAAAGTTTTTTCTATTAATGCTGGGGATAAACTCAAAATCTAAACAGGAGAGGGTGTTTTGCTGCCTTCTGACAGTCAGGACCTGCCCTTTTCCCAGCTGTTGAACTGGGAAACAGTTCATCAGAGACATCATTTATCCAGAATGTGGACTTAGCACCGGAAAGGTATAAATGGTGCGGCTGTCCAGCACTGACTAAGCTGGCAGGTGAGAAAGTATACAGAGAGCAGGAATTATTTCTCTCAATAAAGAGCCTACCCGGAGCTTTTCCCAGCACAAGGGAGAAAGGAAAGTAAGTTTCAGAGAAAGGTGTGAGCAGGCCAGAAGAGGGAGGATGGCACACAGCCCAGGCCCTGACTTGTGTGATTTTAACACGATGAAATGTGAATCAAAAGGCAGAGAAGCACAAGAGGTCACAAGGCAGTACCTGCCCTGGGTTATGGCTAGGCATCTGAGTTTCAGGGGAACTGCAGAGGGCTCACAGTGGGATGCTCTGTCCCCAGCTGCAGAGGAAGCCTTGGATGCACATCACCCTTTGGTGTGTCCCTACCTCCCTGCCAGGCTCCCAGAAAATGAGAGGTGAGTATGCAGGGGTGCTGGGGGCTTGCAGTGGCACTGCCAGCTGAGGCTGGGTGACAAAGGGTGATGGGGCAGCTGACTGCTGCCATGGGCACTCACTCAGGCACACATCACACAGGGAACATGTGCAGCAGCTGCTTGCAAGGGCACAGCACCTGTACGTGCACATGGGGCAGGGAGCTACAGCACAGGGAGAGAGCAATCCCCTGAGGATCCCAGAGATCTCCACCCAGGGGAGAATGGGGCTCCACCCTGTAATGCACTGGTGTTTCAGATGGGTGATGGGCAAAAGGCCTGTGTTTATCCAATTTGAAGCTAATTGCTTACAAATATTAAGCTTCATATTTACACGCCGAAGTCTCACAAACTGTCCCAAGAATCACATATTAAAAAGTGTCTCTCTGAAAGGTAGAGGGGGTTTCTCTTGTGGACTTTACCACTCAAGAAGCAAACATTTTCCATGACAGAAAAAGTTCTCCTGTTTTGAATTGAAGTGGATGATCAGAAAGTTGACTCACTGGTACCTGTTTTGTAATCCAGGTGCTTGTAGCAAGCTGGCTCTCCCCAAAGTCCATCAGCAGTGCCTGCTCTCAGGCTTGGTGCAGTACAGAGCCACTCACATGCTGACAGCAGCCATCTGCCTGCCTTTGCTCTGGCTGTAAAACAACAGAATTAACACAGTTTTCATTCTATGTAGAAAACGTCTTCTCCCTCCAGTGTTATATCAGAGAAAACATGCTGTGCATTGTATCTCTGACAGGGTTGAGCAGCATGCAAACACTCCCGTGGACTTTGCAGATGAGATAGGCAAAGGAGGGAATTGGGCCCTTTCCATGTTAACAGATTTATTAACTTCCCTCAGCTGGAATTTCCATTTCCAGAAAGAAATAGAGCACTTTGCCCAAGGTTTCAGGATTGGAGCAAAACCCAGGTGTGAAGGGTTTCCTGTGCCCCTTTTTGGAAGGTCGGAGGTGATTTTCACTGCCAAGAAAAAGCAGAGGAGTCATCACTCCCATCCCTAGGGACTTCAGATGATCTGGGGAGTGCAGCTTCCCAGGGAATCCCCGAGAAGGGGCAGTGAGGGAGGATGCTGAGAAGATCTCTGTGAGCCACACATCTACCTAACTTCCCTGATTAGAGCTGCAGCTTGTTCAAGCACCGAAGCATAATTACTCCCAGCTCCAAAATCACGTTGGATGAAGACAGAGCTTTTCATCTCACCTCTTCCACAGCTCGAGAAGCGGAAGCTGCAAGGTCCGTGCTATGGCTCAAGGACTCTTGCACAGGGGGGGTTCCCAAGGAGCGCAGCGCTGCCAGCCGCTCTCTGCGTGTGGGAGGCTGTGTGGGCTCGGGACACGGTACAGCCCTGCTGGGGGCGGCTGCCGCAGGAATACAGCCCACGGCAGCCTTCTTCTGATTCAACATAGACAACTCGAGTTATCAGAAACTGGCCTGGTGATTACTACCGGCAGGCTGCAGGAGCTCAAAAAAGCAGAAGAAAACCAAGTTTGTAGCTTGCTGCGTTCCTTAGGGAGGCGGAGGAGCAGGGAATGGGGGCTGTGTCCCGGCCACTCTTACGGCCGCTCTTGCAGGGCCAGCGCTGCGCGGCTGTGCGGGCAGCGGGACAGCGCAGCTGGGAATGCCGAGCTCGGCTAAAAGGTGTGCGAAACTCAGCTGAAAGGTGTGCGAAACTCAGCTAAAAGGTGTGCGAAACTCAGCTAGAAGGGGTGTGCGAAACTCAGCTAAAAGGTGTGCGAAACTCAGCTGGAAGGTGTGCGAAACTCAACTAGAAGGTGTGCGAAACTCAGCTGAAAAGTGTGCAAACCTCAGGTAAAAGGTGTGCAAAACTCAGCTGAAAGGTTTGCGAAACTCAGCTGAAGGGGTGTGCGAAACTCAGCTGAAAGGTGTGCAAACCTCAGGCAAAAGGTGTGCAAACCTCAGCTGAAGGGGTGTGCAAAGCTGCTGCCTGCGAGCAGCTCCAGCCAGAAGTGGCTCATGAAGGTGCAGCACAAGTTTCTCTCCAAAGGCACGGGGAAAAATCTGCATTTTTTTGTATTAGCCTGTGCTGAGCCACCACAGAACACGTGCGTTTTGCTGTTGACAGGTTTCACTCGAGGGTGAAGTGTTATAGCCACAGTCACTCTCTGGTAGTGCTAGAATTGCACGGTGTGAGACCACAGCAGATTTATTTTTTACTGATTATGAGAAAATTTCCCTATTCTACGTCCACTGATTAACTATGAAAAAAAAATTCGTGTATGTAGGTGTGTATAAAATGCCCCATAAATGTGAGAGAGGAGCAAGAAAACTTTCATGAGCAACCGAGAAATCCAGGTTTGAACAAGGTCGGGATTTTGAGCATCTTCTCAGCAGCACATTTCCCACCAAAGGAGAAAATCAAGGGGGATTCAATTTCTCTTAATTTTTATAAGAATCAGATCAAACCTAGCACTTCTTAAAAGTAGCTTTATTTAGATTAGTGCATTAAATAAATGCATATAAAAATAGCTTAATATAACAGCAATTATTACACCATTCAAAACTGAATACAATCTTTATGCTTGGCAGTCAAAATGTGTGTGATAAAGATTTAGCAAAAGATGGTTTTCTTATCCTATTGTGCTACTTCTTACTCTGCTTTTAGAGATGTTTATATGGAAAGATTAGAGTGCAGCACATGATCTATACTCCTGGGGTTTTTTTACTTATTTCAGCAACAAACAGTAATGGCAGTGTTAAAGAAGGCTATAATAACTTATTTAATTTAAAATATCACCATTATTTAAACATTTGAAATAGCCATCCTATGCTTTTATCACAGCAACAACGGAGCTATTTGTTGGATCAGTTGGATCAAGTTTCCAGACAACTTCCTGTTCTTCCAGATATACACTGGCTCATTTACAGGAACAAAGACAGAACTGGAACAGACAACTGGCTCACCAGACCTACTGGCCATTCATCACAGCGTGATGCTTCAGCAGAGGACATGCTCCCTTTCCTCTTCCCTGCATAAACTAGCCTGTCATTGATTTTTTTAGTGAATTTTCAAAGTTGCTGAAAAGATTTGGGTCTCAGCATAGGAGCCCTTTGAAAACTCAAGTTCATTTACATACAGATGCTTCTCTGTATCAGAATGTGGTGCTCTGGTCTGTGTTGGCATGCATTTCACAGAAGAGTGCAGCAACAGAAATCGAGATCCCCTCCCATAGTTATTCTTTATGTCTTTCTTCATGATCAAGAACAATCAAGATCCTCAGCTAGGGACTACTGTGGAAAGGCATTAAGGTACAGATACTTCCACAAACACTGTCTAGGGCTTTAGCCCTCCTAGAAGAGAAATCTCACCTTTGGGCAGTTATGTAGAACTTCCCCGTTGGGATGTTTTTTGTTTTGAAATAAGCCTCACCAGCAATTAAAAAAATAGATTCAATTGAATTCTTTTGTTGAAGCTGAAATAAAAATATCAGTTACCACCCACTTCCCTTCTGAACTGTGTTGCAAACTCAAATCATTGCTCATATTGTTATTTCAAACTTATTATCACCTGACTGGGTGTCCTTCCTGTATGAGACAGATTTTCATAAGATAACCAACAGAACACCAGAGAAAGTAATTCTTATAAATGCTTAGGACTGGTGGAGGGAGGAGAACAGTTTCATAAAAGTCTACATTGTGCTAATAAACATGCCAAGACAAAGTATGATCACAGGCAACGTTATGTCCAGCCATTAGGATTTATTTCCTTCTTTCATAAAGAAAAAAATAGTACATGGTCTGATCTCTGATCTTGCAACACTACCTCCAACTGCTTCAAAAATCTATTCAGCTGTCAAGACATGTGACAAAGAGAGAATATTTTTCCTTGAATGTGTGTGGTGAAGAACCTAAAAAAACCAGTATGGTTTTGGCTGTAATGTTTGTCACAACTTATATTTGAGCAATATTGTAAGGTATTTCACATTTCTTCCACTGGCATGAGAAGAAACTAACAGGTAATTTAAAGGAGATTAATCATTTGGGAGAGTTGTTCTCCCCAAAATAGGAAGGTGCCTCAGTTTCTCCTAGCTGTAGAGCAGAATTAGCAGTAATGCTGCTGTTTATGTAGGTGATGAACACAGAGGATCAGAGGGACAAACCTGGAAGTGACAACATGAGGTGTTTGCAAAGGCACAAGCCAGGGGACACGCCTGGTCCACAGAGTGCATGACACCATCCAAACATAGCAAACAAAAGCAGTCCCAGGGCCCTCCATTGGAGCACTCACATAGGAAAAGAGGGAAAAGCTTTGTTCTTCATCTTCAATAACCAGAGGCTTTCCTAGAAGGAACAGACATCAGGGGAGAGCTGGTAGACTCCCATAAAAAGGCATGTAATTTTCCTGCATGATGTGCAATGAGGTGTGCAGCAGAATGTTTTAATGTGTTACAAAAAATTATGTTCCCAAAGCCAGTTTTGACTGAACAAGCAAAACCCAAACTGACTGCTGAACAAGTTTCTGAAGAACAGACATTAAAAGGCACAAGGCTGAAAGAAAAGTCCTGAGCTAACCAAGTTAACTGTCAATTGCCTCTGATTTTTAACTACATCATGTACATGTACATCAGCTACTGTAAGCAACTCGTACTGGAACAGCAAGACTGAGTATTTCTAAAGGCCTTCTCCTTGGCACAGAGACAGACTTTAATTGCAGAGCTTGGGTAAAGAGTAAATGAGCTGTTTAATGCGAAAAATTAAACCTCCTCATATATAGACAATGTCCAGCTCTGCCAGCTAGACAGCAAGTATTTGACAGCAAACTGTTCATAGATTACTTCCATCAGCAGAACAATTTAAGTTATATCAGAATAGGTTTTTTGCTGTCATGCTTCCCGTTCCCAGACATCTTTGTAAAGTCTGCGAACAGAGATGCCAACATATCCCATTCTGACCCACATAGCAAACAATTGGACTTGTGTTCCTACTGTGTTATCACCAAAATGAATCATTGTCATGTCTCCTCAAAGGCCTGGCAAGATGGGGACTTTTCTGCTGGGAAGTGTCAGCTGAATCCTGCACCTACTGCTCTCATGACACCAACTGCATACTTTGTGTTTATCGCAGAAAAGAAAAACATCCAGCAGAAAAAGGCTCAGCTTTGAATTTTACTCTTTGCCAGGAAAAACATGGGAACAAGTGAAGCACAGCTCTGAAAGCTCTAGCTTATTAAACTCCAAGGACAATAAAAACAGAAAAAAAAAATCATCAATCTTTTTTGAAAAACTGAATAAAGATGTTAGATAAAAACACACTCAAACCCATACATTGCACAAGTCTGAGGAATAGAAATGGCCATGCTATAGCATCATTGTTCACTATTTCTGCATCTGAGAAGAAATTTCAGGGATATGTCCTGCTGTTACGAGACTCAAGAAGAAAACAGTCTTACTAGGAATGGGCTATGAAGATGGCAAACCATTCTTTGCTTTCTCAGGCTTCAGAAGCCCCTAGGTCAGCTTGGCAATTAAAGGTTGCTATTGGCTTAGAAAGATTAACCCCAGGGGAAGTCGTCCCTACCAGGAGTGAGCAGCTGGCAGTTGTTAATATTCATGGTCTTCTGCTGCAATGGTGAGTAGTATCTAAAAAAGTGTAGGAGATTTGGACTAGGTGTCTTTGAATCAAGCCTGCATTAATCTATGTGATCTGAAGCTTCTCTCTTACCAGCATTTGGAGCGTAAAATTCTATCACTTATGCCTAACTGCCACATACTTGTAACCCTATATATGTGGGATAAAATTAAATCAAGACAAACAGAGATGCCTGTATTCCCCCTTTATAAATTATAAGGATAAAAAGCAAGTTTTTTGCCAGGACAGGGTTCAGGAACTTTAGATATCTAGCTAGAAAGAATTCCCATTAAGAGAAATCTCACAGAGTTTGTCAGATATCCAAAGTGTTATTTCTGCTCTCTTCATTAGAAACCATGTCTTGTAAGTGACAGAGACATACTCTTCACAGACCACCATTTACTTAAACAAATTATTAATCATAAAGTGATTCTGGAAGGCAAGAAGTGCTCCATCTCCAACCGTGATGTGACAGCATTTGGTTTGACAATTTTTCTGTTTGGAAAATCCCCAAAGTTAAAAATGTTGTTGGGTGAGTTGAAGCTGGCTGACAATGAGACTGGCTTTTTCAGGGGTTTGTTTTCTTACTTCTTTGGTGAGCTCTGTAGACTGGAGAATTTAGAGACCAACCCTTGAAAACCATTGCTCTTTGAAATGCATCCTCATTTCAGTAATCTCTGCCTGCATCTGAGGAAGGAAAGCACCAGACACTTATTCTTTATCTTATCAAAGATTTCAACAGCACAATGGTACAGTAACTTACTGAACAAATACAGAGGACATGTTTTTCTTTATTAGTTATCTCACAGAAGAAATATAAAATTAATTGTTGCAACACAGTTCAAAGATTGAAAATATTGTCTACAGTAAAAAGAAGGACTAAAATCATAACAGCCTAATCATAACAGGCAGAAGTGTTTAAGTCTGTTGCTAATTGTAAGCATTTGCATTCTTAGGATAATTGAAAATGATAATATGCCAGATTCATAAGCCTACTGCAACGCAAACCCTCTTAAACATGGCGTTTCGAGCAGAACTGTAATCACTAAGGTCTTTAATGTCTCAACAAAACAGATCATGGTCATTTCAAATGAGACCTTACTTTGCAAGCTCAGACATCATGCAATTACAACAAATCTTCTTTTGATTGGTGTCCAAAGATAATTTTCAAGAGGAAGAACTATGAATCCCCTAAAGATTCACAGAACAATTCTATATATTTTCATTTTGGAATAAAAAAACCCTCTGAATCTTATTTCAGTTTGGAGTTGGTAATGCTTCTTTTTATCTAGTGCAATGGCTAAGTACTCAGCCTCCCATGTATTGTATACTATAGTTTCCATTCAGTATGCTCTCTGAAATCCCACCCCTCTATAAAAGTAATGCACCACTGGACTGCAGAAAATTAAGGCAGGAAAACTGGTTCAAAGAGACAAGGCAGTGATACTTGTTATTGTCAGACTGTTACATGTGTTATTGTCCCCTATGCAATTACTTTTGATAATTAATCTAAGAGTACGTACCATTTATCTGATTGCCTGAACTACAAAGCCTCATTGTATTCTCCAAGTTCTTTCTGTCATCCTGAAAATCTCTAGAAATCACTCCTAGAGAAGGGCTTTAGAAAACCAAACTTCAGATAGAAATATTCAGAAAGAATGTAAGTACTACAGCTGTTTACCCCAACAAACCAACTTCTAACATGTTCACTTTTTCTCTGCAGGAAAGTAATGTCTTTCCTCTGTCCCACATGAGAAAAAGAAATACAGAACTATGGAAATTGTTCCATCTCATGGAGTCAGCACCACAAATGAGAGGCTATGTGTTAGTAATTTCTGGGGCTTTTACCTCCCCTGTTGGGCTGTGAGCATAATACCTACAAGACATATTCTGGGAGTTGTTCCATACAAAATTCCTGTACAGGGCTGCACTGTTTACATTGACTACAAATCTGTATGCACAAGAAAGCTCAGCATGGGAACAAAAACCTATCTCTGAAGTCATTCTGTGAAACAAATCAAACACGGTTTTCCCCTTAACAACAAGGGAAAACAGAATGAATCCTGAAAGGTAGAGCGCCTCCCTGCAAAAAATTTGCAGTGAACTTCTGCTTTCTAATATAACAGACTGTGTTAAACAAGTCTCTTTACTGAGGAGACTTCCCAAAAATACATGTTCAATAAAGGTGAGACCCATCAAGTCCAGCTAATTGATCCCTCTACATGCCATGGGAAATGCAGTATGGAGATTCAGTCTACATAAGAAATTAAGCAGTAAAAAAAATTACACTGCAATGTGAGAGCCACCTTTTGAAAACTACCTCTTTCTTGAATACAGCTGTATTCACTATTGCTTCACAAAATACTAGGGGAAGTGGAATACTATTTTTTTACAGGTCAGATACAATGAAAAGACAATGGGAAGAGTGAAAAGAAGCAGGGAGGTCCTGCAAGAGAAAGCAAACCAATCCTCTGCTTAAAGAAAGTATGAGAAGCAAGTCTGCAAAAGCAGTGGATCAAGACTTCCAACTAAGAGGATTTATGGAGAAGGAGATTTTATCTCCAGGCACAGGTTAGCCTCACATAAATCCTAACCCTTGTTTTAAACAAACTGACCCCAAGTTACCCATGATGTTTAGAAGAATTTAGTACTAGAAGAGAACCTTGGTGGTAATTTTGTGATAAGCAAGGGAAAGCATTTGAAAGCATGAACAACATGACTTTACTTTGAAAAGCTTCCTAATTGTTGATTCATCATATCTCCAAAGCAGCTCAGGCTGGAAATCTTAAACTTTCTTCAGCTGAATGTGGCATAGACCTTTCACTAGTTTGTTTGCAAAATTATTTAAATGGAGGTTCTTTGTCTACCTTTTCTTTCTCCAAAGGTACAAAATTTGATTAAGCAAAAGCATAGCCTGTACCTCTGGAGAGTGAAAAAAAATTGAACTTGCAGATTTGTTTCTATGAGGGAAGACTTCCTGTTCTAAGAACATGATTCTTCAATGACCAGCCCAAGCATGGAGCAGAGTGAGGTTGTGGCTGAGAGCCTGACTGGTCTAGACTTAGAAGTGACACAGCATCACAGACGTGTCAGATCCAAGTGGGACAAGCTCTGCTGGGCATCTGCATCGTGGGCAGCAGCACCACACTACTGCACTTGAGGAAGCAACAAGCTCCCAAGGTGATTCTGTACCTGCATCACCATGTCCGCATGGCACCATATTTTCTGGGGCTTTTCTGCCAGCGCAGTACACCAGTCTGCTACTCAAGGCCTCTTATTTTCCTGCAGAGCCTTTTAGGAATTAAGTTCTACTTGGGATTTAGTGTCAGGAGGACTTTGTAAGTTGGATATGCACAGTGGCCATATCAAAGCAATCAGCTAGAACAATGAAGAGAACCATAACCCCCAGTTATGCCATGCTTGTGGACATGGATTGAGAGAAAAGGATACAGGGTGAGAGGAACAAAAGGGACCTCAAGAATAATAAAATATTATGAACAGGTACCCACCTAAAATGTACAGACACAAATGTGTGTCAGCCTGGGGAACAAGCAGGAGGAGCTAGAGCTCCTTGTGGTGTTAATACTACTTGTGCTGTGGGAACAACAGCTATGGTAGGAGGGCTTGCATGTGATGGATGGATATGAATTCCTCTGGAAAGACAGAGAAAGAAGGGAAGACTTGGGGCTTTCTATGTGAAGGAGCAGCTTGAACAATTGTAGTAGACAGCATTTTGATTGAGAGCATATTTGAGGGTCAGAAAAAAAGCCACTAAGAGTGACAATGATGGAGCAGCATATTTCAACCCAGCCCACCAGTAATGGAGACAGTCAAGCACTAGAACAGGCTGTGCAGTCTCCATCCTTGGAGATTTTCGAGGTCTGACTAGATAGAAAGTCCTGGTCTGATCTCACAGCTGATACCACTTAAGGCAACTGGACTAGGTTCAGAGCTCTCTCCCAACCTGAAATATACCACGACTCCAAGTCTAAAGAACAGAACACGAGACAGAAAATGTAGCAAGAAGTCTGTTTTGTGACTGCGTCTTCACAAGCATGGCACTAGGATGCTCACCCAGGAGTCAACCGTAGGTCAAGGCTGCAGATAGAAGTTAGAGAGGAATGAGGAACAGTGGCAGTTGCAGCAGAACCTATTCCTACAACACTTGTGAGCATCAAACATCTAGGGAAATAAAAATTAAAATCCCTGGCAATAAGCATTAACTTTGAAGTTAATATCCCAAAGCGTATTTTCTCAGGACAAGGAACTTCTGAATGTTTTCAGTTTCCCTTACCATTTAAGAGCCAGGAAATATGAGACTTGCACTAAAAAGTATTTCCAGTGAGGGAAAGGGGCAGAGGGGCAAAACTGTCTTCAGTTCACTGGTGTTCCTTACCTGTGACCTCCCTAACAGCCCCACCATACAACACAGCAGATCAGCACCAAGTTTGAGAAGAAACTAAAACTTACTACCTTGCTCTTGCAGAGACATTGTTTAGATGTTTCTGCAGCATATGAATGCGTTCTCAAATCTAGATCATAATCATAGTGCTTTCTTGACATACATCCAGCTCTTGTTTTCGGTGACAGAACCATATTGATGGTTTCTAAATATCTTCAATGTAAGACTGCTGCCCTCAGGAAATGATAATCATACCATGTCTCTTGATTTCATAAATACACCCCCTCAAGTCTTGGTTCTCTTCCCACAGGTGGCTTCTGTTTCACTCAGATCTTCCCCAGATATAACTCCTACTTTAGGGAAGCTCATGGTCAGCCCTCCACCTCCTCCAGCTACAGCCTCTTCTAGGAAAGCTGCCTGCTGAGCTTATTTACCTCACCAGTGAGAGCTAACCCTGCAGCCTCTAGGCTTCAGCTCCCTGGTCACCAGCTCCCTTGACTAGTAGATATCTGAAAAAATAACCTGTGCATTCCACTGCTACAACTCTGCTTTTGGCTTCTTTCTCGTCTTTTCAGAAACTGGCCTGCAGCCATGACCAGGGTTCAGAACTATTTCCAAAAGGGACAGGCAGTCTAAACAGAAAAGTGACGCTGAAAGGCGCTGCATGTACAGTAACCATGGTCTGCCCTGCCTTTTAAGGAATACTAAGTGGCTTGAACATATTTACAAATGAAGTTTGTGTTTCAACATGGCTCAACCACATAACCAAAATACAAAATTCACCCTTACTTGTCTACAAGTGTCCTGTACCTATGTGTCAAAATTCCTATAAAATCTTTCCTACCTATGTCAGTGAATCCCTGTGAATATAATGAAATTAGGTACACACTGCCACTGTTCTGCTGCATGCTTCTGTCCCTGGTAACCCATATTCATATTATTACACGATTACCCATTTGGTTAATCTAAAAAAAACAAAATTCCAAAGTACTTGAGTACTGCCCTAATCTTCAAAAATCTGCATAGTCTACTCCTGGGTAAACTGCAGACAATGTACCTCTAGGTTCTGTAAAGATTAAGGGAGCAGCAGACTCCTTACAGAATCTGCGTCAAGCTTGCTATCAAAGCTTTTGTGTTTGCATCAATAGCAAGTTACAGTAAACTTCATACTAGCCTCCAAAAAGAAGTTCTAATACCAGGATTTAGGTAGAAAACTAAGTTTCAAAATCAAGGCTCAATCTTGATGAAGTTAATATGAGAATTAATTTCAGCAACCAAGATAATGAATATGTGAGTCATTACTTAAGACAACATTTATAAATCAGAAATGGACACATATAAGTATTATTTTAAACTCTGAATAAACTATTATGGAATTGACCTGAAGGTCTAACCCTTTCGTTTGCTGACTGCTAGAAGATACTTTTCCTTGCCCAGTTTTCACAAGTACTTGGAAGTATGCATTATTATTGCCCACAGTATTTCCAATTAATAATATATCAGAGAAAAGAGAAAACACACTTAAAATTGTTCAAATCACACCATTAGAAAAAAGTCTATACAAGATCGTATACCAGTGCAACATTAAAGAATTTAAAAGCACTGAAAATGAAACAGTAATCATAAAACTAATGTTACATCTATATGATTATCTCTCAATACAGTAATTTCCTTTATGGAATTTCTTAAGAATAAAGAAAACACTCTGGAATTGCTAACAGTGCTACCATTTAGTCTAGTGCATGAGTGGCTCTCAAACTGGACATGTGAAATACCCACAAATGTACTTTTAAAGTTTGATATTTGCCTGCTCTCCATTTCCCATTTCCTTCCTTCCCTCCCCTCTCCCTCTTCCTCTGAAAATACTTCTTTTTAAGTAGATGCAGAGAGCACCCAATGTTTCAAGTCAATAGAAAGCACTGACTCTGCTGGCCCAACTGATCTGGAAGGGGAACCGTCACTGTTCTCCTGAATATGGGAAAACCAAGGCAAGACTGGGGTGATTCTCTGGATCTCTGCATAGGACAGATCCCTCTGCAGGAATGCTTTGATGTCACCAGGTAGGCAGCAACTTTGGGGAGAGTGATGAAGCAAGAAAGGCATCTAAGAACCCCTGCCTGAACCTGAAATACAGGTTTAAAGCGAAGCTGAAAGCAAAATAAGAAACAAGTGTGGGTGGAGACAAGTCCTGGGTAGAGAAAACAAAGGAGAGTTAACTAAAGACATTTTAAATCAGGTGGTAAACACAAGAGCAAACCCAGTTTTCCAACACAAACCAGTGGCACTATCCTTGGAGAGCTGTGGTGGTGCAATGCTTTATGAAACTGCACACCCAACTATCTAATTCCATTCTCTTTATTTTGTCTTGGCACTACCTACATGAATGGAAAACAATTGCAAAAATAGATACATGCACTTCGGTTTTACTGGCTTCCAAAACACGACTGGATTGGAAACAATGGTTCCAACACATTTATCTTCTTTCAGACTGTGATTTCATGGAAAGGTGCTCGTTTCTTGAGCTTTTAATTAGCATATCATTTGTATGCTAGCCAAGAGAATTCCCAAAGGCTTTTTCCCATACTGCTCCTGTCAGCCTTTTTTACAGAAGAGTGCCCAGCTGAAGGCTACTTCCAAAATGCATCTGTAAAACTTACATTTGAATACTCTTCATTCATAAAACAGATGGAAAAGTGAGGAGTAAGGAGGAGAAAAATGTACAGAAAGAATGCAGATCTGTACAAAAATCATTAGGATGAAAAACAGAGATTGCTTGATTCTCCATTCCCCATAATAGAAATATTAAAATTAATGTTCTTTGGACTGCGTGTCACATACAATTCCTAAAACAGAATATTAGATATTGTGTTTCTGTGCTTAAAGTCATTTTCCCACTGCTTTTTGTTGACTGCTTGCATTATTTAACTTTAAAGAGTCCAAGAGGCTTCTGATTGTTTCACTTCCTATTCCTTTCATCCTATTCTTCATCTTGCTGGAATTATTTTTTCCAAATGGTATCAGTAGAGCTGCCAGTCCCCAAGGTTCTTTATTGATCATTTGCTGAGTTTTATCTTCCTTCTGTAAAATCCAGGCACTTTCTCTGGCCATAGCTATAAATTTCTCCAGCTGTGGCTGATTAACATTCTTGCTGATATTAAGGTCTTGTTCAAAGGGATTCCAGATATAAAGAGGAGACGACTCAGGCTTATTTACTTCCTTTCCCTGCAGACAGCATAAAGAAAAAAGCGAAGTTGCATATGTACATTATAGGCTGAACAAATAACGAATCACTTGAGTTATTACATTAGAATTGAAAGTGTTTTGACCTATTAGAGAACATTTTATAAAACACCCAGTCATTATTAATCAAGTTAATTTTCCTGTCAACTTGACTGTATTATTCCTGTTCTCTGAATCCTCTCAGTGGTGGTTTTCTTTGCCACATTCAACTTAGATATTCTTCAAGGTAAAGAACACATAACTACAGCTTAACCTGTCTTTTTGGCCATTCTCCCATTTGCTGTCCCAACAAACCTCAGACCTCACCTACTGCAACCTCCTGGTCTTAATCTCCCCTTGTGTACGGGCAGCATCAGTGTGTCATATTAACCTGCACAGCTCAGTTTGATAAAATACTGCATGCACTTGAACTGTTCAAACCATTCCTCTCACACTGTTCAGAGAGATCACAGTGCTGGTGTAAGTGAACAGGATTGCTTCCTTGGCTGAAATTCCTCCCAGTTTGGTGTGTCTTTTAAGCACAGTGCTATTCAGGTCATGGTCCACTGTGAGGCACCTGGTATAGTACAACACAAATAGCTGACAACTATGTAGTTTTTTATTTAAATGCACTTCCATCTCAGTGCTTATCAGTGTTTCTTAGCTGACTGGTTCTCCCAACTTAGCTGACTCCCAATTTTAAACGCGAATCTTGTCAGCTCACAGGGCTCGTCACAGACTTTTGCTATGACAGACATCATGACATTTTAAAAGTTTTCCTCCCACAGAAGCAAAAGAGCTTCAACTTTTTAAAACTGCCACTTTTATTACAGGGCTTTTCATTAAAATCACACTAGCTTTGCATCAGTTTCTGCTTTCCAGCATATCCAATGTTCTTAATGATATTGTAAGTTACTGGGCTCCAAGAGGAAAACACTCCTCCTTCACAGAGAGAACTCTGTTTCCATATAAATGTTTTTTATATATAGTTAAGGATGACAGAAATTGTTGCTTAGCATATGCAGTTTGTCAAATGGCAGACAGAGAGATTCAATTGATAATGATAAGCAATTAAAATCCATTTACCTTTCGAAGATTTATGGAATTCTTTCTGAAATCAAAGTTTCCAAAATATTCAAAAAACTCACCCAACAATACATCTAAGGAGAAAGAAAAACAAGAGCCACAAGTAACATTAAGGAAAAGTTTGTTTTCAATATGGTCATAAAATAGACAAAATTTAAGAAGATCTACCTACCAAGTGTTTCTGTGTTTTTTGTAGGTTTAATCTTCCCTAAATCACTAACAAATGAGCAATCATATCCTCCAATTATATGCTTGTCTTTGTCACCTGAAAGAAAAATTGTGGGCATATTTTGAAGTAATAAACAGTAAAATACCATTATAATTATAAAATTCAGAAAACAAACTGAAATCAATGCTACCATACTACTCAAATCAAATTAGGAATTCACAAGTGAACTTTTAGGTCAAGATTCAAATTAAGTCGTAAAAGCTTTAAAAGAAAAAAGTCCATAGATAGGCAAAGGAAAAGCATAATGAGCAAATGGCACATTTTTTAAATCCTACAGGACTAAGATAAATGACACCTTTGTATCTCTGAAAACTTCTTATAAGTAACAAGCAGGGTATCTCTGCATAGAGGGCTGTATTACACACTTAACAGCACAACTCCCTGAGGCTACTACCTACATGAGGGTTTAAAATAAATCAGACCCAGAGTGTTCACCGTCTTTTTCCAAAAAACTTCACAGAATCAGGAACACACTTGTAAATATTAGAACACATGTTTTATGTATAAACATTTCTACAGAATTCTGATGGAAATGTTTAAAATTATTTTAAAGCAACTGAACACAGACCTTTTCCTCCACTTCAAGCACTCAAAGCTTCCAAGGAATCATGTCGATAAGCAGAACACATAAGTAAGGAATCAAGAACTTGGGGTGTCATTCTCTATGCTTTCATACGATTCACTGAAGATAACACACCCTGAATGCTGTGTAAGAAACCTCCAGAACAGCTTGTTTGTGGAGATACAAGAATTATTTGCAAAGGGCCTGAACAGTCTCAAGGATATTACAAATTAGGAGGAGAAAACACAGCCTTTCTTTTAAGCATTTGGTAGCTATAAAACAATACACATCACATCATCATATTCTGTGCAGTTAAGTCCACACAAAATCCTTAACTCCAGAAATGTTCAAGACCCTACAAGTCTTCTAAATAACAAAATAAATAAAAAAAATCAGCATAGGAGCACTGAACAAGTAAATTACATTTAATTATCTAAGGGACAGAATAAGTCTAACCCCTCTAAATTGAATTAGTATTGTATTGAAAAGGGATTTATTTTGCCTTTAAAGACGCATTATTTTAACTAAAAAAACCATGTAAAGCTTGTGTATTCCCTCAAACTTAAAGCACAAATAATATTCATTAGTATTCAAGAGCATAAAGAAACTGCTTGGGTTTATTTATCACTTTAGATAAAACAAATGTGCAATAGACAATCAACTGCAATAAACACAAACAGCCGTGCTACCTGCCAGTTCTTTAAGCTGGTCTAGTGTTGGAATGATAGGTGGCGATCTCCTCTGCAGAAAAAACATGACCATCATGGTCAGGGAGAAGTTTGTAATCCAGGTACCAGGAGCACTGTTTGTGAGCCCGTGAACACGGGCCCAGCATCGTATAGTGAACACTAGTGCTCGTACACGGGAATCGAGACAGCCATAGATATACAAGAGTTCTGAACTTCTTATTGCAATGCTGAGGAAGAAATGGGAAGACATGTAAATGATGAGAAAATGATAAAGTATCAGATGCAGTATTCATTATAAGAGAAGGGGGCTTCTGTAAAAAAAAAAACAAACAACAAAAAACCCCAAACTTTTATACATTTTAAAAAATAGAAGAGAATCATAAAATATTATAATGGTTCGGGTAGGAATGCCTGGAATTATCAAGGATTAAATACCTGGTAATTTTCATAGAAAAAATTATAGAGTTCTGGGTAAATAACATGCATTTGCACTGTTGCCTGTTTCCTCAATCCACATCACAGTGGGAGGAAAAAAACCCCAAAATTAAGAAAACACCATCAAGTACTGTGGAGTCAAACTATGCAGAACTGAGGTGAAAAAACATAATTCGGCCACATTTGCCTTTGGTATGTTAGATAATATCTCTATCTTAACATATAATAAAACACAGCTAGAACTTCTTTTACTGCTTTTATCTAAAAAGCAGTAAAATGCTGCACTGAAAAATAATCTAAGTGCAGAGACACAATGAAATCCACAAAACAAGTCAGTTTGGTAATTTTCAAATGATTACTGCTTAGTTGAGCTGAAAAAAACAACTAATCTGGAAGGATAAAGGTTTTCACATGGATCATTTCTGATCTCCTTCATCACGCTGTTATACAACCATTCATGTATTGTACAAATGGGAGGGCAAGAAAAAGTAGGAAAAACATGCAAGTACAGTATGAGAGCAAAACTTACTTTGCTTCAGTTTTAGTCTGAAGTGCTGAAAGTTGTTCTAAAAATTCAGCATAGCCTTTTGGGGGAACTTACTAGATCAAAATTTTATAATACCTGGGCTTCTTAAATTTCAGCTGTGAGGTGCTTTAGGGTGTCCAGAGAGATGTGTTTCTAGTAAAAACTATAACAAGGCAAGACACACAGTCCCAACCAGCCAAACTATCAGCAGTGAGTTACAAGGAAGCTTGTACAGATCTACATGCGGACTTTCACTGCGGCCACATACAGAGAAACAATTTAAGTGTAAGAAACTTGTTCAGTATTGCCTTAACAACTCCTGCATATTCTGAAACAGAACTTTGGGTAATTCAGAAAACTGAGTGTATCTGATCTGATTGTGTCCGATACAGACAAGTCACAAAACTGCACTAAAACTCATATCAGAGAAACATAAAATAATCTGAGTTGGAAGGAACCCACAAGGATCATCAAAGTCCAACACCTGGCCCTGTACAGGACAGCCCCAAGAGTCACACCCTGTGCTGAGAGCATTGTCAAAAAGCTTCTTGAACTCTGTCAGGCTTGGTGCTGTGACCACTTCCCTGGAGAGCCTGTTCCAGGGCTCAACCACCCTCTGAAAATCCTTTTCCTAATATTCAATCTGGGTTTCCCCAGATGCAACTTCAGGCCATTCCCTTGGGTCCTGTCACTTTTATCCTGAAGAATAATCACTCATATTTTTATATTCCCCAACAACAATGAAAAGGGTCAGTAACTAATTTTCGGCTATGTACACTTATGCCAGCGCTGTTTACTGCAGTGAGGGGGTTATTTCTGCCGAAAGCACGGGACAGCAGAGCCACACAAGGGGCGGCAGAGCCATTTCTGTGCCGGGCTGTCACCCAGGCGCCCCGAGGGGCATTTCTGGGCAGCTGGCGCCCCCTGGCGGGCAGTGCTGCGAGCGGCCCCGCACAGCGGGAACGCCGCAGGCTCCCCTCCCTTCCCCGCGGGAATTCCCTCGGCATCCAGGGCATCTTCCCAGCAAACAGCCGCATGCAGGCCTTAAGAAGAAGGGAAGGACACCAAAATAACTAGAAGCAAAATCCCTAAAAATTAACATTCTGGAGCTGCTTAATCTGAAAAGCAATCAAGAAAGGCTGTGCATACACAGAACGGAAGTAATGACTAATGAACACTGACTGCCTCCTTTCCTGTTTTATAAGCCAACCTTCTTCCACAGACTGGTTTTTGAGTCTTCAGCTTCAGCTAGCAAGTATTTCCTATGCTGGAGAAAGACAACTTAAGGACATCAAACTCTAACCTCTAGAAGTCAAAAAATATCCTTTTTACTTTGAGTGCCAACATTCACATTTGTTAAGAACACAGAAAAAAGTAAACACTTGATATTACAGGTTTTCAGAACACTTTAAGTACATCAGAATTCTCCGCAAACTTTTTCAAACCAGGTCTCACCTGTTGCTCACTGACAGATCACACTGGAATCCTGTCGGCTGATGGGAAAATTTCACCAGAGGGCAGCGGGCATTGAGGATCTTCTGTACATTCGCACACCCAGGACCAAAATTATCAAGGCAGTCACCAATCACAGAAAGAATCCTCTGAGTTGCTAATCTTTCTGATGGTAATCTTTTCATCTGATACTCCATTTCAAAGGGACCTTTTTTCTAGCACAGAATTTTAAAAGCAAGCTGTTAGCTCTCAAACAAAAGAGACATTTAAAATTACTTCTAAAAGACCACCGCAATTTGCAAAGGAGTTTGCACAGCTAGAACTGAAAGACAAGAATTATTCAAAGCAGCCCACCAAACGTAAAATAGGTAAAACCATATTGCTCTTTCTTTTATATTCTTTTCTGGTGATTCAATTTTTCCATGCTAATAGTGATCAACTTACTATAAATCTACATGTTCAAATAGAAGTTTAATAGTACTACATCTCATAATTGGCTAAAAAATGTAATTCTGGAATTACCAGGAGAACATAAATGCTCTGACTGCACAGAGGAACACACAATTACAGAGGGGCAACACAACCAAACTACCAATAATTTCAAACTATCGGTAATTCCATCTCAAATCCTCAAAGAACAATGCAGTATTAGTAAATCAAGTGCAGTGTAAGGAAAAATGTCTTTTTCATTTAAAAAACTTCAAAAATTTAGCATGCAAATTACTTAAATCGTTCAAAATTAAGATACGATTCTGGAAGACTTAAAAAAATTACTTCATGTCATATAGTTTCCCTGAAAGACAAAAAATATTGTGAAGATATATTCCAACATCAGAAATTAACTTCTCTGTAGGTCTTCGTATTTTAATTTGCCATATTTGTAGTTTTTGCCTCAATAAAATACCTGTGAAATCTCAGTTTTCTTTATAGTCTTGTGTTTTTAAGACCTCAGCTAGTTTTATTTGCTAATCCTATACTTGACACTGACTTATCCTCCCCCTTGGAACATGTCATGGGTGAATGCATACTGTACAAATAAAATTACAGTGATGTAACAGTAACTGAGATACTGAGTACATTACTTTTGTTGTCCACAAATTAGTGACCGTCAGACAGGTGAAACAATTCAGAAGTTATGGACCTTGCAACCTTTCCCATTAGGTCAGTTCAGAGGCTGAATTTCTGAGTCTCTCTGGCAATCACTGAGGTGGCTGTTCCCACTCCCCTCCTGGAGCAGCTCTCCAGTCAGCACCACGTGTGGTGGAACATGCCAGGACAGCAGTCCCTAATCCCATCTGGCTGTGTGGCTGCATGCTGCTGCAGGGCTGGCTCTAAGTGAAAGGAGCCTGTAACCATCAACATCGAGGCAGTTAACAGGAAAGATAAAGATGGGTACTCAGCTGACCTGTAGGTGGGCTGGTGTTGATATTTATATTTGTGATGAAAACCACAATGGGCCTTTCCAGACAGCACCTCACTATTTCTCAAAAATGGAATGAAGTCTGTTTTATAATGATAAAGTAGATATTCTTAGCAATTAAATGAACCTTCATAAACAGCTTTGGTGCTAGCTAGCGGGCATGAAGTACTGATACACTTGCCCCAACCCTGTGGTTCTTCCCCAGTTCTTGTCATGTAGATGGAAACAGCAAATATGAAACTATTACTATTATTAAAAAGTTACTTTTCAGTAAACTGATACAGTAACCTATGCAAGAAGCACAACAGTTTAACAAAATCTGCTACTCTAAAGTATCACAGAGCCCTGTTTAAAGTCATTCACTTGTCTCCCAAATTGCCCAGAGGTTAAAAATGCCCTGTCTGTGGTCTAGCATTCACTTTTGGTAAAGAATGTTCCCACTCCTGACCCTTTTCTTACATTGCAATTAGTAATAAGTTTGCCATAAGGCTCAAAACCAGTTATTTCATGTAAATAGGTGCTGAAATGCCTGATCCTCCTCATTGCTGGCACCTCCTGAAAGGCTATGGAAGTGAAGAAATCAGAACAGACCTTTCCCACTGCCGCTAAATCACATTGTAACTAAAGCTACCTCCCCTTTGTCTCCCCAGAGTAATAAATCTCTCAGCCAGTCACAGGTAATCACAGCTGCTATAAACTCACTCATCATCAAATACTCTACATTTCACAATAGAACTTCTATCTCCACAAAGGATACATATTAAAGAAAACAGCTAGCTACCAAACATGCCTTGAAAATAGACATTTTATACTTGAAAGTTATTTCTTCAAAATTTAAGAGGCAACTTCACTGATTAAGCATAAAGATTTTAACACTTCACACACACATGACAATCCTTCTCTTCAGCTGACATATTTGCTTTCATTGTGATTTATCACTGCAGTAATACTAAAAACCATAAACATTTGAAGGATTATTTCTTTAAAAGTAACTTACACAGCAATATACAAATTGTACCCAGCCGCTGAGAGAATTTTCAATCTTCAAAAGTTTAAGCCCATTGTCTTCTAAAGAAAACTTAAAAGACAATGGGCTTAAACTTTTTTCCCAAACCTCAACAGTTTTTCCCAACAGCTTTTCCCAACAGTTTTTCCCCAAACTATCACCACACAAGTAAACAGAAAAGTCTTCACAACACGAGAATCACTTGATTATTCATTCAGAATCTGTGACCTGTAAGTATTCACCATGCCTATTCCACATCCTGAGCTTTCACACCTAGACACACTCAATATGTGCCTATAAATATATATACACCCCAGTACATAATCCAGTAACTTTCCTGGAGCATAAAGTCATCTCTTTAAGGTAAGGAAAAGAACACGACAATCCTCCCAAAATGCAGATATGCACACACACAAACTTACTTTGCTTTAGGACATGGAGGACCCTAAAAAACAAAGCCAAGCTTTAGCAGAGCATGGCTGAAGCACAGAAGCTACAGAGAAGATAACACAACAATAGAATGGGAAGGTCTTTTCAGAAGACTCTGCTGAAACAATTTTGGAGGATGAGAGTTTTCTTCATAGTGAATTCACCCTAATAATGCAAAGTTTATGTAAACACCAAATAATTTTCTTCCTATTGCAAAGAACGTCTCGTCCACATCACATTCAGTTTTTGAAAGTCTTCAGATCCAAACATTCAAATAAACTTGTTCACACTCTGTAGTATGAACCCACTTAAAACCTAAATAAAAATAAACTGATTCCTGTGTGTGAAACAGCAAATGAGCTGCTCTGTTGAAGAAATCCAACAAACTGAAGATGCACAGCACAGTCTTACCATTTTTGTAGCATGCTTTCCTGTATCATGGAAGTCCAAAAACATGTCCACATCAGATCCCAGCTTGCCAAACGTGTTAACTGAAGAGCCAAATGGCTTTACCGTGCTGTCAGGGAAATATGCACGTGCAAAATCCCGAACCAAAGAACAGGCCAGAAAGCGCAGCTTGATGTTTTCTTCTGTAAGCTGATACTCATTCAGTAGAATGTACATCTGACTGCTTATCTAGTTCAGAAAATAAACACTGTAAAAATACAATGATCCAACTTCTATTAACATATATTTAATATCAATGCAATTAGGTTATTTTTCGAAACTTCAAAAAGGTTTCTTTCATACAGAGAAATTATTTTCATAATTAAAATGAATAATTTCATTTATTTACTTCAATTAGGAGAACCACTCACATAAAATGCTAATATGTTACCTTTTTTAATAAAAATAAATAGCTTTATAAGCTTCACATGACCACTTGCAAATCTGAAATGAACATGTCTTATTTTTAATTAAGAGAGATCTAGAAACCTCTACTTACACTGTCTGCAAGACAAAGCTTTCCAATAAGGTCTTTTACTGGAATGTGACACTGAGGAGAGAGGTGAAGTGGTGTCTCTTCAACATGTTGACTCACTGGGTTTTTCAGTGTGAAGGTAAAAAGTCTTGATTTAAACGGGACAACATGATGCTCTGAAGCACTTGGGATCCCAACAGCATCCTGCAACGAGGCTATACTGCTCTTTTCTGAAAACTCTATTAAAGCACTGATGCCCTAAAACATTAAGAATGGAAATACAGGGTGAGATAAATGCATACAATGCTTGAACTCATTGTGCTGATATTACTCAGATGTTCTTGGGGCTCCTGAGACAGATTAATATGACAGCCCTGAAGCCAAATGCTAGGTTCCATACCTCAAAACATTTTAGATGCTTTTCCACAAGAGATTAAAAGTATTTAAGATGCGCTATTCTGGGAAGCAAGCACTAAACATAAAAGTTCTGAACTGTATTCATCTTCACAACTGAAATACTCAAGAAACCCATAAAAAAGAGCTATCTCTATTGTCAGAACAATGAATGATGCTATGTGAAAGTTTCAAAGATTTAGTACAAAACAGGTTGCTGGCTATTTCTTAGAGGTGCTGCTTAGCAGACTTATGAATAAAAATCAACTGCTCAGCAACTTGTGAACATTAGCACAGATAAAAACTGATTTAATATACTAAGTGTACATAATTTGCTTAATTTATGTATGAGGCCTTAACCAAATTTTCTTTCTGGTATTTCTTTTCATCTAAGTCTAGATTTTAGTTGACATCATTAATTACTTACACGATTTTCAAAAAAGAAATGACTCTTAACATTCCCATGACTGGCTAAGTACTGCAATAATTTTTTTTCATTAAGTTTTGATGGGCACTTAATTAAAACAGTCCGTTCAGCTTGATCCAGTCGTTCTGTTTGGACTTCAGCAAATGTCTTCTTTCTGGTACTGACTTCAGCATCTGTGAGAAGAAACAAACATCAAGGCTTTTCTATGTAAACAGAAAGATGTATGGCTGGTTTTAGTACACTTAATCTCTTCCTCTGGATTGAACAACTGAACAAAGGTTTGTCCTGGCTCTCCAAGATCATGACAGCAAAAATGAAAAGAATGAAGAACAAATGAAGGACAATGAAGAATGAACGAAAGAAAGAAATGTACTTCTCTCACAAATGCATACATTTACAATAACAAGGAGTAAGAAAGGTAGGAAGAAAACAAAACTGACTTCCTTTGGTGCACAGGAAGCTTCATAATACAAGTAATCTTTTATTTTTTAATTTGCTGCTCACCATCAGAAAACTTAGCACACACATAAGAGTAAGGAAATGCCAGCTAGGTTGTGAGGCAGGTCTAGACCTTTGGCAAGCTTCACTGAAATGATAGTTTCTCTTAACTACCACAAAACCAGCACTTCGGAACAATTCAACACTTGCTATTTTTACAACTCAGCACCTTCCTTTACGGTAAACGCCTACTCACAATTTTCACTTAATAATACACTTTCATCCACTCCAGTACAATAAACCCACAGACCAGTCATATCTCATCACACTACTGGCAATCTGTACTGCTGCTGACAGCCTCCAGAATTCACATGGAATCGAGACATGCTGAGCATCCAGGAACATGGAACAGTTTTTCCTCTTTGCATACGTGCAAAGGGGCCATCTCCCAAATCTGAAACCATGATCACTTCCCTGCAAGGCTTTCAAACTAATCCACTGACCACATCACATCAGCAGGGCCTGTGAAGCTGTTGCCTGTCAATATTTCCCTTTTGTCATTCGGATTGGGAAGCTGGGGAGCATTTCCCAGCAGCTACCATCTGCCACAGGGATATTCAGCAGAGAGCTCTTTATTCTGTTTTTGGTTTTGAAAAACCCATGGGATATTGTGGCCTCAACAAAACCTTTAAGTATCATTACATGATAGTTGTTAGTATTACTTGATAGCATGTGTTTTTAAAAAATCTTTCATTTTATAACTTTACTGAGCTCTCACAGTATTATTTACTATCGTAAATAATAACCACAGTAGCTCTTTCAACAGCCTACTTTTATAAAGCATTTTTAATAAGAAAACTAAGGAAGCACTTTATGAAGATGATAAATATCATAGTTTCCATGGAAACAGAGAAGGATGAAGTGACCAAGATGCAGAAAAGACAAGTCCCATGGATGGGTGATACGGACCTACATTAGGCCAGAATGGCTGTGATTTTTGCCTGATTTACTACCTGTACATGCTTAGTCACTACAGAGATGATGTGATCTCACAGCTTCTAGCTCTGCTGTCCTTTGCACAGTCTGAGCATGGCACTGATGCACAGCAGCAATAGACACCCCTCACTAGTTCTCGGCTTGTACTAAAGACACAGTCTCAGTCACACGCTTCCTGTGGCTTTTTGAGGGGGCCTCTCGGGATGAGCCCCGCCACTTGATGCACCTCTAGCTGCTATCTACGTTTAACAACCCGCGCCCCGGGCACTGACAGCGGACTCTGGCCTCCTGGGCTGCAGCCCCAGACAGCACAGGCCGGTCTGCCCGGGCCCTGCGGGGTTCCTCACGCCCAGGACGCGGGCGCTGCCCCGGCGCCTCCGGGGGGGCCGAGCGGGACAGACGGCCGCTCCCCTCCCCACGCCCCCCGGCGCAGCCGACTGTGCGGCACCGAGGCCCGCGGCGAATGCGGCGAGACCCGGCGACCCGTCCAGCGCCATGGCCGCAAGGGCCGCGCCGGCTCTGCGCAGGCGCCGCGTTCCACGGCGGCCGGCGGGGCTCAGCCCGCTCCGTGTGCGCTGGGAAGGGCTGGTGGGGCCCGGGGCGTTTGGGCAGGCGGGACAAACAGCTGTCAGCAGTGTGCCCTGGGGCCAGGAGGGTCTGTCCTGGGGGGCATCAGGCACAGCATGGCCAGCCGGGCAAAGGAAGGGATTGTCCTGCTCTGCTCTGCGCTGGAGCAGCTTCCCCTTAAGGCCTGTCTGCAGTTTTGGGCACCACAACATAAGAAGAATATAAAGCTTTTAGTGAGCATCCAAAGGAGAGCGACGAAGATGATGAAGGGTCTTGAGGGGAAGACTTAAAAGGAGCAGTTGAGGTCACTTGGACTGTTCAACCTGGAGGAGATGGAGGGGAGACCTCATAGAAGTCTACAGCGTCCTCATGATAAAAGGAAGTGTGGGCACTGATCTCTGTGGTGTCCAGGGACAGAACCCAAGGAAATGGCCTGAAGTTTCAGGGGACGTTTGGGTTGAATATTAGGAAAAGTTTCTTCTCCCAGAGGGTGGTCGGGCACTGGAACAAGCTCTCCAAGGAAGTGATCCCAGCAGGAAGCCTGAGAGTTCAAAAAACTTTTGGACAACACTTTCAGGCTCATGGTGTGATTCTTAGTGTTGTCCTGTGCAGAGGGCTAGGAGTTGGACTTCAATGATCCTTGTGGGTCCTTTTCAACCCAGCATATTCTGTGATTTTGTGAGCTCCCCAGGTCAGGCTTGAGGCGTGGGTGTGAGCAGCTGCCTGCCCTGTGCGAGGAAGCACCCAGCAGCCCAGGCCAGGACTGGCCAGCAACCCCTGCGTGAGCCCTGCCAGCCAAGGGCAGGAAGGTGAGGGTGGGCATGGGACTGAACCTGAAGGGTCAGATGGCCAAGGTGATGGAGGTCTAGTGTAGATTTTGGCAGACTGACTTAAAAAAGGGAAGTAAAAACTTTGGCCTGTATCGGTGCTGTTGTCCAGTGGGGATAGGGAAGTGTACTTGGCACTGGTGAGGGCACACCTTGAGTGTACCTCAGTGTGTCCAGTTCTGGGCCCCTCAATTCAGGAAGGACATTAAGGTGCTGGAGTGAGTCCAGAGAAGGGCAACAGAGCTAAGAAAGTGTCTGGAGAATGAGCCATTTGAGGGAACTTGGTTGTTTAGCTTGAAGAAAAGGAGGCTGTAGCCAGATGAGGGTCAGCCTCTTCCCTCAGATAACCAGTGACAGGACAGAGGACATAGTCTTAAGATGGGCCAGAGTAGTTTTAGATTGGGCATTAGGAAGAATTTATTCACAGAAGGAGGTATTAGACATTGTAATGGGCTGCCCAGGGAGATGGTGGAGTCACTGTCCCTGGAGGTATTTAAGGAAAATCTGGACATGGCACTCGGTGCCATGGTCTAGTCGACATGATGGTGCTTGGTTATAGGTTGGGCTTGATGATCTCAGAGGTCTTTTCCAACGTAACTGATTTTGTGATTCTGTTTGTCTGGTCCTGGGCCAGGGCTGTGAAGGCACAGATGCTGCAGTGAAGGCAGCATGTGGGATCAGAAATGAGGTGGTTGGGGCAGAGAGCTGCAGGGCACCCCGCAAGCAGTCATTGGTCTGCAGCATGGTTCCCCAGGCATGTACTGAAGAAAACATAATTTTCTTTGGTTTTTAAAAACATTAATGTAAAACTTGTGGGCACATCTGTAGTGTGTGTTAGGGCGCTTTGTGTGTTAGTAGGTCTTCTTCAGTGCAGTGCTGTATATATTTGTGGCAGCCTCCCAGTAAGTCAGGGTCTGTAAGTAATTGCTATGACCTAATTATTTTGGTTTTGTATTCCAGGATGATAATTAAGACAGAGAGTAGATTGATTTTAAAATAGAGCATTTCAATGTATATCCTACTTGTGCATGCCATGGAGTACAAACTTGTGTTTCCTCCATCTCTCCATGGCAAGTTCCCTCTGGAATTGTAGGATTTGTCCTGCCTAAATTCATTGATGTGGAGAGAGGACCTCCGTCTCTTTCCCCCTTTGAAGCTGGTCTAAAAATAGAAAAGGGTTTCATTAAAATTAATTGTGGGTTTGGAAAATCTAATAGCACAAGCAAGTTCCTGAAAAAGGATACCCAAAGTACCCTAGCGTGAGAGCTGCTGCACGTTAAGGATGTGTTACTCAGCCTCCTTAACCTCCCACTTTCAAGGTGCTGCCAATTCCGCCCTCTCCTTGGTCTGGCCTCTCCTATAGCCTAATTTATTCTTCAGTCCTTCCTCTCTTTTTTCTTTCTATAATCATCTTCAGCTTTCTTACCTTTTTTTTTTTCACAGTTTTTTTGGTTTTTTAGCCAATGCACTGGGTGGTGCAATTAAACAAAGTCTAACTTAACAAAGAAGACACCTCTTTCCTTACGGAGGCTTGCCAATGTATTAAACATCTGTATAGTCTGGAAAAGAAACTGTGTATGGGTGAAGGTTAACCCTGCTGGCAGAGTTCCATATACATAGTTATGATGCTAAGGGAAAAAAATCCTATAGTGAGTCTAAACCCTTGCACATTTCGGAATGTCATTTGTGGCATACTTTGGACTGTGAATGTGCCAGGAGAGGCAGCAAACATAAACCATTTAAACAAGAGAGTCAGGGTGTCTTGACAATATAAAGAGAAAAGGAGTTGTATGAGCTACTAATAAACACTGAAGCCTAAGGTGAATGTTTGTCCTGAAACTTTATAATGATGGTTTTGCCATTGACTTCAGTAAGCAAATAGTCATTACACTGCAGATAATGAACCAAAAATCCATCTTGGGTCTCTTGACACCTTGAGACAGATTCAACTCATCAGCTCCTAGTGCTGTGGCAGCTGGTTTTGTCAACTGTGTTAGCTGGTTTTTGTGCTACTTGTCTCCTTAAAAACTAACTGACTGAAGAGGAGCTATTGGGCAGCACAGTTTTGCAAGAATTACTTCCTTATGGATAAGAAATAAAAAGTAGTCGTACCCAATTTTAGCAATTACCCAACTCACACTAGCGTGTCCCGGAGTATTTTAATACTACTGCCACTAACAAATTCTTCACGTTGTTGTCCTAAATTCCACCCGCGTGTCAGCTGAAGTTTAATTCAGATAATGTTTAGACTCGTAGGACGCTGGTGGACGCCCTCTAGGTGCGCACGGAAACATGAGGTGGTAGGAAAGGAGTTTCCCGATGCCACCGCCGGGGACAAGCCATTGCCGCCGGGCGATGCCGCGGCTGGAGCAGGAGGCGGTCGCTGGCCGGGCTTGAGGCTGGGACAGCACAGCGCTTGCTCCTTGCCGGGAAACCGAAATAGAAACAGGCGCCGGGGCGGCCCCGGTCCCCCGCCCTCGGCCGGGGCGGGCGGTGCTACCTGCGCCCTTCCCCGCCCCCGGAGCTCCCCCGGCACCCGGCGGAGCGGCGCGGGCTGCGGGCGGACGGGCGGCG